>JAODPA010067948.1:0-33129 GCA_025585075.1 Nepenthes mirabilis | reverse complement strand
TGACCTACTCTAAAATAGTGATAAAAGAGGAGCAAAACCATATACATATCCATTAAACACGCTGATCCAAATGTTTAATACATATCTAAAAGACCCCAGCGGTCAGGCAACAAAACTTGGGCGCCAACCCGAGCGGCCCCAGAGGTCGGACCCCAACGGTCAGGCAACAAAACTTGGGCGCCAACCCGAGCGGCCCCAGCGGTCGGACCCCAGCGGTCAGGCAACAAAACTCGGCTGCGCCCAAGCGGCCCTAGCGGTCGGACCTCAAAGGTCAAAACCCAGAAACTCGGTCGTGACCAAACGGTCTTAGAGGCCAGGCGGCAAAAACAAGGCCGAAAGGCTAAAAGCTGGAAGTCCCTAATAAGGCGGCATGCCCAAGTCCAAAAAGACAAAGGGTCAAGCACCTGAAGGGAGTCACCCACTTGAAACAAAGAGGTTAGGCGCTGTATGACGCGCCGCAAAAAAAAAAAAAAAAAAGGAAGGAACACAAACAAGACACAAAAGAAACGTCCGAAGCCTTAAAGCGAAAAGGACAAAGTCTTATTCACAAAAATAATTTTTTGTACAGGTATGACAAAACAAAATGAGCAAAAAGGGGGCAGCACATCAAGGGGGTGCCGCTCGGCTTCCTCCTCTCTAAGTCCCGTGGGCTCCAGAAGATCCCGTTTGCTCCATTTGAACTGCCTCCTCGGGCATAAGAGGTTCACCATCAGGCCCTACACGAGGAGGACCAGGGAAAGGCCTGCCATCGACGCTGTACAAGTCTTCCACGCTCAAAGCACTAGCATTCCTGGGATCAAGGACGGCTACAGGAAACCGCGGACGGACCAAACGCGCCACTCGGCGACACATGCGAATATCGTCCCAAAACTTGCCGTCCAACATAGAAGCCATCGCAGCAATCTGTACGGACGTCCTCAGCCTCTCCTCCTGGCAAAGGATCCACTCCTGAAGGAGCCCTGCCTAAGCCGCAGGTCCTTGACAGTACTCTCCAAAGAAGCGATCTTCTCCTTAGTTTCAGCCAGCTCCGCTTCTGCCTGTTGCGTAGCTTCACGAGCGGCCCTCGAGGACCACATTTCTAGACGGGACTGAGCGATTACCCCGACTAGTCCGTTGAGGCCGGCAATCAAACTCTGGAGCTGTGACAGAAAAGTCCATCAAAGTATGAACAGTTGAAAGCAAGGGAAGAAAGGAAGCAACAGACTACCTTAGAAACAAGAGGGTCATCCCCTGTGCCACGCTCCACGTGGGACTCGGACTCCTGCGGCTCGCTCCTAAGCCCCGCAGGCGCCACCTCAGACACAGACTCGTCAGCTACAAAAGGCGCTGGAAAGTCTGCCTCGAAATCAATGTCCCCAAGAGACTCAGGCAACCGCTCGGCCTCAACCTCAACAGGGCGCCCAAGAGGATCAGAGGGCGCGGGCTCGTCAACACTCAAATCCACGACCTCCACCATCTCTCGGATCATTTCAGCCGACACTCCCCTCTCAGAATCCATCGTGGCACTCCCGCCTCCTATGTCCTCGGAAGGGTGATCAATCCTGTCCGAGACGTCACCAGGCAGATCGACGGGAGCACCGGGAGCAAAATCATCACAGGGGGGCTGGACGTCCGAAAGCCCCGTGGTCTGAGCAAGAACCTCCACGGGTGCAGTAGAGAGATTAGCAGTGGCAGTGAAGGCGAGACCGCCAGATCCCGAGGACCCCGGAAGAGAGGCTTCAGTCCTCACCCTCTTGATCAGAGGAACATCATCATCATCATCATCACAGGAGGTCTGGGCCCCAGGAAGCTCTCTGATCCGCGCAACAGCTCTTGAGGGCTCGGCTGAAAGATTAGCAGTGGCAGTGAAGCCGAGACCCCCAGACCTCGAGGACTCAGAGAAAGAGACAGTCCCCGACCTCGTAAGCAGAGGAACAGCCACGTCATCATCGCTTACGCCCTCGATATCAAAATCCTCATCATCAGTCGAGGAGCGCTCAGCAGTGGGTCCCCCAATCCTCGGCCTCCCCGTGGCCTTTACAGAAGGAGCTGGGTAGGGTGCCTCCTCCCGCGGTCCCCACTTGGCTGCCCTGAATTTATCAGTAGTCAGCCAGATGTTGCGCTTGTTCAAATGGAAGCTCCACAGATTGGCCAGCACTAAGTCTGTGCGCGCCTTCACTTCCTCCCAGTCCTCCCTCGAAGGGTCGGAGCAAAACTGGCTGGCCACCTTCCCCCACACGGTAGGGATGGCCCAATGCTCGTAGACGCCGAGAAAGAAAAACTTATCCTTCCACCGTCTCGTGGAATCTGGGTTGCCACCACACAACGAATAAAATTTCGGACGAGAAGTCATTATGATCCAGTCAAGGTTCTACGTAAAACGGAACATCACTTTGACCGTAAGAGGATTCAAGAGCTTCTCATGACACCAAAAGAAGACGCATAAGGACACTAGATACCTCATCGCATTTGGCTGAAGCCTGGCAAGGGGCACCCCGAGCGCCCTCATAATGTCGTAGAGCTCCTCCGAAACGGAAAATCGTAACCCACCTTTGAGGTGGGCCTCATAAACGGTGATGAAGCCGTTCGGAGGATACAGTGCCCTATCATGCGGCTCCGGAATCATCATGGCCATAGACTCAGGGATCTGATACTGGGCTCGGATCTCCGTGAGCTTGTCGAGCGTCACCGTGGAAGCAATATGTCTCACTCCAAGCGCCATGAAAGCCAAAGAACAAAGGAGAAAGACGAAGCTCAAACGAAGAAGAGAACGAAAAGCAGGCGCGAAGATGAAACATTAGGGCAAAAAGACGTTTAAATAAGCCCTGGAATGCAAAATGGGGTACTCATCGCCCTTGCCACGCGTCAACCAGCCATTCGCCCCAGAAGTCTGATGATCACTCATTCCCAAGGCGCCTGATAGCGCGTCACATCAGCCAGATACGGCATTTAATGCTCCAGCAGGGAGGCGAAACGGCAACCCAGAAGAGGTCCGGGGACGATCTCCTATCAAGCTCAACGCAGTGCTCACCACCAGGACACGCGCTCTCGGACGGTCATGACCCCCAGCAGGCTAGCAACTTCATGCCAAACGACCGAGAACTTCGAGTCCTTTGGCATGGGGAGCTATGTTGGGCCTCAATACGAAGGCCCATAAAAGCACAGCCTAGGAGAAGGGCCCAAGTAAGAGGCCCAGAGATATTCAGGCGGCCCAAGTAAGGAGCCCAAGGACCAAGAGCCCAAGAAGTCTAGCGGAGTCTTAGAACTGCCCGAGCGGCCAGGAAGACACTCGGATTTCTCCCAGAAGGCCCTCCAGAGCCGCTTCATCTCACAAGTCCACCAACTCACGAGGAGCATCACAACTGGACGAGGACCTCTCGTTCATGACCGGGAATGCCAACTAAGCCACTTCGTCGGTTTCCAAGAAAGCCTACAGTTATTGCCAGTCGCCGTCTCAACAGGGCACGCCTAATCAAAATCAAGACTGATGTTCAGATTCTGCACGCCTGACACACTCAGATGCTGCAGTGGCACCGTCCGCATGCCACTCCACGCAACATCAGCAACATTTAAGGGAGTCGGTGGACCAGCTCCTCATGGCCGGATGGACGCCACGTGTCTCCTCCCCAGCTGCCTGGCTTCTCCTATAAATACCCAACAAGGCCCCTCTCAAAGAGGAAGACGATGACTCTCAGACTGGACTCTGACAGACCCCGTAGAGAGAGACAAAGCCTTCAACCGGACACTCTCTCCCCAAAACTAACTCCACAAAGGAGAGGAAAAAGCTCCCAGCGAGCATAGTTCACTAGGGAAGAAAACACAAAACGAGAGACAGGGAAGGGATTAACCCTCACAACTGTACTTTGTAAAATCTTCAACCCATATAGTGAAGCTCTTTCCAGGCCCTGAGCCTCGTGGTTTTTCCTCCCCATTCAAGAGGAGGTTTTCCACGTAAAAAATCCGGTCTCAATCTTCATCTCGTGTCCAACACCTCAATCACTTGTGTTGCCTGGTAACCACGGATCGGATTGGACACACCCCTCATCAACGAGCCTGCCTCCGAACGATCCGCGGAACCAGAACGCAACAGCCACGTAGGCGGCAACAGTGCGCAGGGGGCACGCGTGAGGTAGGAGAGAGAAAGGCTCAATTCAGGTGTTTTGAGATATCCTTTCTTCAGATCTTCGGAGTACAAAGTTGAGGTACGTATTCTCTAACCATATCCTTGGTCTGATTTAATTTCTAATGCATTTTGACTACTGTTAAAGATTTTACTAACATGCATGTATTTTTATATACACCAAAATTTATTTATTCTGTACATGCATGTATACTTTACTGGTCGTGCGGTGGTTTTACACTGGTATTTATGATTTGGAGGGTTTTCGGACACTTGAACGGTATATATATATATTTGTGTATTCGTATATTGTGGAACCATGAGTCAGGTTGTGCATCGGTCTACATGCATGTTGTCGAGGACGGGGTCACTATGGGACCATGGCAGTCCGAGACCTGATGGGTTGTTATATATGATCCGAAACATGAGATATTTGTACTGCTCCCAATAAGGAGGCTTAGTCCCAACGAAGACATATGTGATATGCTGTCTCACTCCGGCCGGCAGGAAGGTTGAGATGTTTAGTAGCTAACCTATCCCACTGTGTATTTAAGGTAGAACCATCGTAAGAAATTGACGGAATAATATATTCGGACGTCCAAATATATAACTAAAACTTGATGTTGCACCCAAAATCGCGGGTGGTAAATCGAGTGAGTAAATTCCTAATCTATGGGAGACAGAGTACATGGATGACCTTGAGCTACTGGCCTAAATCGTAACTGAGCCTTGAGTTGTTAGCTTAAATCGTAGCCTATATAGCCATGGTTACCGAATGAGGATAACCATTCCTCAAGTTGGTATTATTGATCTTTAATTCTCCGATTTCGTACATACTTTATATTTCTGCATGTATTGTGTGAACTACGATTTGAGATAAGTGGTTTGGGCCACGAATGGGCGATAAGGATGTCTCGTATGTATTAATATATTAAGTATCGGAACATGTTTTATATTTATATGTTTTGGTTCTGATATTTTCTTTAATTTCAGCATATGATATATAAGATTTTGATCTGAATGATGGTATGTATCCCGCGTGGATATGATAACGGTCACGGTTATGTGATGTGACATTGGATCATATGATATAATATTATCTATAAGATTTGACCGGGTCATTATTTATTATGATTATGTCCCAGAGGGACTGTTTGATACGGACGATGATTTAGTATGAGATATCTCCTTGATTTTTAGGGACTTTACTGACCTTGTGTTTTGTTTTTACATGGTTGTTATTGTTATCCCTTTCCTCTAATTTATATACATCGTTTACATATATATGATATTTGCTGAGTTTTAAACTTATATTTTCATATTTTATCCCTTAAACTAATGGCATGGATACCTTTGCAAGAGTTCGGATGTGAACTGGGTCGGATATCTCTTTCGGTGAGTGGAGATGTTTATGTTGGATATGTTTTTGATCTCGATATGGAAAGTATTTGGAGTTGTATATTTGGATACCTCTCTTGCGATATTAGGATATAGGTCATGTATTATTTTTGTCCAAATTTATATCCGATGAGGTTTTGTACGTGTTTTATTATATTGGGTCCTGTATGTGTTCGGATTGTCATGCTCGGGTTGAGTTTTTATGATTGATAGAATGTCTTATTTTTTATTTTATTTTTGACCTACGTAAAATGTGTTCTTGGATCGTGATAGAAATGTATCAGAATTATATAAACATATACCAAATGAAACAGAATCAAGATCAAAATAACATATAAATAGATTAGAGTTCGGAACGAAATCATATAAGAATTAAGTAGGTTCTAGAACGAAATCACATATCAGATATATGAGACTAACCAAATGCCATATATGAGTAAACCTGTAAATATTAAATCAGAGTATGAATGTAAATATATGTAGAAATACAAAATATATATAAAATCGGAGAACTAAAGGCTAATAGACCAACTTGAGAAAGGATTACACATACTCCCGATAATTTTAAGTTAAATAAATCATTATTTAAACCCATGAGTGTGACTATCTATATAACGTCTCTCATAAATAAGAAATTTACTCACTATATTTTACCACATGTGGTTTTGGATATAGTCCTCAAATTTAGTACATATATTAGGACATTCGAATATATAAGTGTTTCGTTCAATTCACTTACGATAGTTTTTATTAAATACATATGCGATTAATTAATTACAAACAGGTAATTTCTTTTATTCTAATACAATTTTACTTATTTACAAAAAAAAAAAAAGATTAATTACAAACAGAGTTTTTTCCTACTAGCAAAAAAGGGATTTCAGATATCCCCATTGGGAGAAAAACAGATAACAGATTAGGCGTCAAACAATAGATAACAAAGGTAGCGACCTCGATCTCAAGGTAGCGATACATGTGAACTAATGTACGGTCCATGCAGGCTTCATACCCATTTTAATACAAATATATTGATATAAAAATATACAATATCAGTTGTTTATCTATTTCTCCATAAAAAAGTAAAATCTTCAAATATTTGCAAAAATAGAACAAAATCCTTAAACAATCGATAAAAATATCATGCATGCTCGAGGGAAATAGATAGGTTAAATAAAAATAATATGTATGAATTTTAAACTTCCAAAATAGAAGCAAAACATATTAGACGCTGAAACAAACTAATGATAGAGTTTATAAATACTTGTCTTAACTTTATACCAAACAGATTTTATAAAAGGATATATTGACCTACCTTATCTCTTGTCCCCCTCTCCTGTTTTTCCTCTGCTCTCTCTTTTCTCTACCTTCTCTCCTACGTGAATGGCCACACCAACCACCGTCGTGCCTTAAATAGCTCACCGGCCCTCAGGCGCCACCCTGGTCGTAGCTCGTGTCACATCCCCGAGATATAATACATAGGTCAATAAATAAAAATCTATAATATAAAATCTAATAAATATATCAATAACAATAAAATTTAACTTGAGCGTGACAATCCATATATACACATTACCCAACATAAGACAACCCATACACGACCTCATCGAATATAATTTGAACAATAAAATACATGACTTGCTATTCATAAGTTAAAAAGGGCATATCTAATGAAACAATAAATCACCTAAAAAGTATAAATATCTCATAATTCTCAATACAAAGTCCATAGCCCAAACTCAGCAATCCACAATAACTAAATATACTCCTGAAATTAAAAGCCTAAAAGGCATATACATCCATACTCACCAGGGAAAACAATGCCGCGTTAGATCAAGTCCAAACTCTTATAATTGTATCCAAGTTACTAGTCTAAAGGGATAAAATATAAAACTATGAGCCTAAAACTCACAATGTATCATCATATATGTGAAACAATACATATAAATTAGAGGGAAGAAATTTCATGTAACAATTGTGTAAAACAAAATACAAGATCTGTAAAATATCTAAAAATTAAGGAATAGTCTCATATTAAATCATTATTCGTATCAAATTATCCTTCCAGGACATAATCATAATAAATCACAATCTGGTCAAATCTCATAAACGATATCATATTTATATGATGGCATATTGTGATCCAATATCACGTTGCATAAGTCATGACGTCATTATATCCGTGTGGGATACATACCATCATTTAGATCCAAATCTTATAATTTTATATGTAGAAATCGAAGGAAATCAGAATAAAAATATATAATCAAAACGTGTTCCGGGCTTGATACATATCCATATATACAAGACATTCTTATTGCCAAATCCATGGGCGAATCCACACATCTTAAATAATAGTTCAATGTAAATCTATGTATAAATACAAAAGATGCACAAAATCGGAGAACCAAAAATTATTAGATTAACTTGAAAAGGGGTTACACCCGTCTAGTAATCTTGGCTATATCGGCAACATTTTAGGCTAGTAGCTTAGAGCCCGGCTGCATTTTAGGTCGACAGCTCAAGATTATTTATATACCTGTCTTCCATAGACTCAAAATTTACTTACTATGTTTTGTCACTCGCGACTTTAGGTACAATATCAGGTTTAGTTATATATTAGGACGTCCGAATATATTAATTTTTATTAATTTCTTATGATAGTTCTCATTTAAAATATATAGTGAGACAGGTCAACTATAACACGCCTCAACTTTCTAGCCGATGGAAAGGAAACAACATATCATATATGTCCTTGTCTGAACTAAGCCTCCTCGTCGAAAGCAGTACCAAAATCACATATCTCGAATCACATAAATCAAACCATCAGGTCTTGAACAGCCATGGTCCATGTAGTGACCCTGCTCTTGGTAGCATGCATGTGGATTGATATAAGGCCTGATTCAAGGTTACTGATGGGTACGCCAGTAATGAGTTGGCTCAAGAAGGAGGAACGGTATAATAGAACGGGTCCTATCCTTTAAGACCCTTCGTTAATAATATATAACACTAATGACCTATTAGTTTATACATAATAATCCACAGAAGTAATTGGATGAAAAACAAAAAATACAACATGTTAATTTGAACATATACATAATAATCAAATGATAGAAACACAAAATTCATCCATTTCATATTCTCAACACATTCACAACATCCACAACCCATCACTACACCTCTTCTAAAAACAAACATCATTCCTCGGCAGGATCACAATCTAATACAGTATTCTCAATTACTATATTGGATCATGAGAGAGATGCTATCTAAAACCTGCACAACCCAAAAACATACATGCGGAAGCATAGCTATGTCTACAGTAGCACATACATCCTCATCATGTCGTAGGTTTATAATATTCATTCAAAACATAAATCGTACATACACATAAATTAACACAACTACTAATTACTAGTCTTCAAAAATATCAATAGCTTTTCCTGCAGATAATCTCTATCTTTACTCCTTTTTGTTGGGAATCAGCTCATCAGGGTTATCTGGGGGGAAGTAAACAACAGAGGGGTGAGCAAAAAGCTTAGCAAGGTACCTTAACCATACAAATCAGTAATACTTTATACAAGGAAATTATAAGAAAAGATCAGAGAACGAAATGCATGCAATAATGCAAATAATGTAAGACATGAAGTAATGCACACTTATGTAAGATAGTCGAATCTTTCTTGTGTTCGTTATCTTTCTTTCTTTGACTTGTTTTCTTCCCACATAACTTTTACTTATCTTGAGGGATTAGGGCAATGGACCCTACTAGCGGAGGGAGCGAATAATCGAGGATAGATTGTATTCAATTCACACAATCCAAAACCTTAGTTCTTGTTCTTTATCATCATGATCATGCATGCATGTGTCATTTCATGTGTCCTTTATAAGGGCCATTTCTTTCATAGATCATTAGATTCCTCCCTACACAATGCCCCGAGGATGGTGAACCACGTATCACTCCATAGTCGGAGTTCTTCATATTCTTGGTGGGTTCTTAGGTAGGTTCATGGTGGGTTCTTGGGTTTTGTCATCCTTGTACAACGTCACGAGGACGGTGGACCACGTATTACTCCATGGATGATGTTATACATGATTACCACTGTATGTTTTTAAGGCTTGCAAGGAATATCATCTGCTTCACTTAAACAGCCAGGACACGTGGCCAGAGTATCCTCGGGTCTCCACCACAATATTTATGGCAGGTCAAAGAAGGTTACCTGCTGAACGATCCCTGGTCTAATTTTCTTATTATTCTTACTACTTAAATTTTTATTTCTTACTTATCAATGGCCTTTTTCCTTTAATTTTTTAATCCTTCGAACAATCTTCGGTATCGTCTCTCACGGTGTACTTCTTAATAAGAGCATAAGTGATACATTCATTAGCTTAGAGACTTCACAATATCACATATCCATGTCTCTTTTTTTATTTTTCTCCATATTTATTTTTCATATTTTCCATATTTTTGTTGCTAGGGTTTGTGAACAGTACCCGGATGCGTTTCGAACACAATATACAAAATATACACTGAAAGTGGACCCACCATTCATAATACTCGTGTACAAGCATGCATTTATTCATAATATTATAAGAGAAATGGGAAACATGGGGGTATTATATACAAATCTTAAAAGGGGGAGATTTTAGAGTAAACTAAAATCAGTAAAAACAAAAATAAATGGTTATGGTACACTTGCCTCTGCCTGATTAACTGTTTTCATTGTTCTGATCGGACCGGACGACTTCATTCCCCTTCTTTTTCTTCTCCTCTCTCCCTTTATCTCTCCTTCTCCTTCACTATTTTGCGTCATGCGGCTTCTCCTCTTCCCCCTTTTAAAATAAAATGAATTTAAGTCGGTGGGTTGGAATTATGCCCGCGTTCGAGTGCATGGTAGGCGTGCAGTGAGCGTCGATTCTTGGCCAAACCTGGCTCGAGCGCTTGGCGGTGAGTAGCGAGCAGGGCCACTCTGTTTTCTGCGCCTGCTGCCGCACTTGAGTGCATGGCAGGCGCTGTGCTGCTGGGCACCTTATCAGCATACAACAGTCCCGTTTCCTCTTTTTTTACTTCCGAAACTCATTTTTTCCATGCATATTTAGCCCCATCTTAATTATTATTATTTTAATTACCTTTTAATTATCATATTTCAGAATTGGGATTTCACAACTCTCCCCTACTTATATAAGAATTTCATTCTCGAAATTAAATGAAAGTACATGCCTTAAGAAAACAAATGAGGGTATTTGCTTCGGATCTCACATAAACAGATTCGTCACTCTTCCACTACATACTCTGATAAATCATTTAGTTTCAAATTATTCGATTTCAATTTGCCGTCACTATCACAACCTGGCATTTCAATTCTTTTACCGAGCTCAGTCAAAATCCCAACATAAATTTCAAAGTACAATTAGACTTAAAAAATGGGATGCTCTACATCCACATCCATTCATTGGCATGTCATCAAAGCGACATTTCTATCAGACACATTCCATTTTAAACACCTAATTTACGCAGCAACCTTGATCAAAACTGATTTTAAGATAACCATATTACAAAAATAATCCTTACAGATCCTTAATTCACCACAGAACAAAAGTTCTAACAATAACAGCCATCAAAGTTTCAATACAGTTTTAGATCATTACCTTAAAATTTCAAGATTTTAACAATTAGCAACCTCCGATTTCCAAAACTCGTACACTAGGTAACTTTAGATCTTGTTGGCATACTGATAAGCCCATTGATTATACCTAAACACATCCTCCATAATCGTGATTAATGGGTTGTTCTAGTACAAAATCATAAGGGTTTTCTCATCTCAAAATTTCATAATCCCAACATTCCAAACATAGTTTTACTTCTCAACTTAGGAATGAGGTATTCTATTTTCCAAGTAACCGAGCTTACCCATAATTTACCTTTCTCATGTCCCTTAAGGCAAGTCTATCCACTTGTAAATATCCGACGGTTAGTGTTCATCATAACATAGTTATTTTGACTCTCCATTTATCAAATAAAACTATCTCCTAAGACAAAATTCACAATTTCCTAAACAGAACTTCCAATGACTAAATTCGAACCATGGAAGGGTAACTCTAACTAGAAATTTCACACTCCCAATTAACCCGAAAGTATCAATCCACAAACGATACCAAAAAACATAATCCTACAATTTTCTTAATGATATCAAGTTTTATCTTTACAATCCTTAAACAAGGCAATCTACTTGCGATCTCTTAATGTTACCTTTCTGCCATAACATAATAATTTTCACCCTTAAAATTATCAGAGCAAAGTCAACTCCAAAGCAATTCAAAGGGAGACTTCTGATGTCAATTGTTGATCTTAACATTTACCTCCTCCGAATAACACCGAGATCCACCTATCACAACCTTTAACTTTTAGGTTCTCAAGACATTAGTTTCTTCCAAAACATTAACCACAAATCCTTAAAGCGAAACCTCATCACAAGGTCTCAATTTTGAGTGAAGCAACTTTCAATCCACAGACTCCTCCCCCACTTTTCCTATGAATAATTACCTATTGATGCAGAATAATAAAATCCCAAGCTTTCTCAAGGACATTAACTTACTCAACTTATTAATCAATCCTACTTTCTGAGGGTCTCAAAGCATCCTCAACGGCACCTAACTGATACTCTTCCATTTTCATACAATTCCTTAGAGACTAGTTCTAATTTAAATTTCCTCCAGATCGCCTATTAAAATGGATTGCTTAGTCTTTTCCTCTAAATACTTATGTTCCTCAAAACTTTCACAGGGCAATCCCATTTCCTAATTAGACACAATGCCTATTCTAGATTTGATCAATCTTGCCTTTCGTTCAGGATTCATAATCTAATTACAGGGCATTACGAATTCCGAACTCATAATGAGATTCACACCAATATCCTTTTGCATTATCTCAATTCTGAGAAGATCAGCATAACCCAAAAATTGACTCCAAATCAGCGATCCCACTTATCTACCATGCCGACTAAAGAAATTGAACATTTCTTTTCCTAACCATACACAATCTATTACTTTTATCAATTGGGCACTTAGTTAACAGTTATTCACAATCCACAAAAGAACATAGATATAATCAAAGACCTTCAAAGTAATGGAGACATATCATGCAAATCATAGGGGATTCTAAAGAGTACAATAAATCCCAGTTACCATTGAAACTTTAACATTTAGTAACTTAATATTCCATTGTCAAGTCAATTTATTCATCCCAATCAGACCACTCAATTTTTCACGAGAATTTGGCTAAAACCCAGGGGTCTTACCGTTCGATCAACCTGAAACAAAATCACAAGGGTTCTACTTTCAGGCTTTCACAACCATACTTCTTTCGATAGCGGAACCGATTCATAGTGATCCTTCACCTATGTAACGAATATCTTAATCTTAAGGACTCCCAACATCAAGTCATTAATTCTTTAGTAAACCGCATTTTCAAAGTTTGCCAAATATCTTCGTCGATACTATTCGAATCCTCAAGATTATTGCCAATCTCGATATAACCTCAATAGTAACTTTATTTGGCGGTCAGGAAATAAAATAGGTAAATCTTTTCCTTTAATAGTTTCCTCAAATTTCCTATCCTCTTAATGACTTTCTAAGTATGGCCTAATACGCCATCTATACTTAGCACACACCTAATTACATAACTTGCAAGCACCTCTATATTAGTTTCATCACTTCTCCTACAACTCATCTGACGTTTTAAAACCTGTGATCCTAATTGCAATTCATATCACTCTTTTCAAATTATCAATTCTAGTGAGGCAACTTGCCAACTAGATCGTCTCAATATCCCATCAAAGTTAATTTATTCACAAACCCAAACCGGATATCGAAATTATAATTCCTTCAAACAAGGGTTGCCTCAAAGGGATTGACATCATTAGGTTTTATCCTAAAAATTTGGAACACATATAAACTCAATCCCTTATCATCATTAACTAGCTTAATCTTCTGGCCATCCCAAGGACATCACATGAAGAAAAGTATTCTATTAAAATCAAATCATTCCAAAAACATCCTAAGAGATGGGGTGTGACACTAATACCCATTATTAATGTCACACCTTAAAACGGTGTTGCTCCTATCATTACGCAACTTAAAACGGTTCCCTCTGAACCTTCAACTCAATTCAATTTGCCTAAACCTAAAATAAATATCATTCCACTTAAACCTCAATTCAATTTGTCTCGGTAATCATTTTTTATACTTTCATGCAAAATATATATTCATTAGAACATCAAAATATGATAATATCAGGAAAATAGAAGCATTCATAGACTATGGTAAGATCATAAGAACAGTAGCATTCTTAGAAATAGAAATAAGGCACAATGCTATTTAAATATGCGTCGAAAATCATGAATCAGTATAATCATGCTTCGATAATTATAATCAATAAAGCATGCTTCAGAAATCGAAAAACAATATGAATTCTATAAATTCTAAAAAATTTCCTTTTTTACTCTCAGGAGGACCAAACTAGTAAACCCTACTAGTTGAGAGGGTGAATAACCGAGGATAAATTGTATTCACTCTATGCAATCCAAAGCCAGTAACAAGTATCCCTTCTCGTGGGATTATATACTAATACCTCCCAAAGGTATGTAAATTATGTACTAATATCACTCGAAGGACGGTGGATCATCTGAATTCTACCCTCTAAAACTAATGCCTTAAGGAAGGGCGGACCATATTATAACTCCATGGAGAGAGTCATCCTTGATTACCACCATAGCGTTCTAAGGCATGCTGAAAAATCTAACCTGATTGTATATCAGTCATGGGTCCAAGTTAACAAAATTAGGAAGCTTATAACCTATCATTCTTTGGAAAACCAGTCTAAATTTCACAATTAACCCTTCAAAATGCTTCAAAAATTCTCAGTAATTTTTTAGTATAATTCTATGTAAATTTTTTAGTTACAAATCATAACAATGGAAATACTCTTTTACAAATCAACATTTACTAGTCAAATTTATGGATTAAAACCACCGAATCCAATCATTTTCGTGCTTAGGGTTTTGCCAAACCTTCCGAATGAAAAAGGAACACCAATCATATATTTATATATGAAATCGGAGGTATATTCAGCAGTATCTACAAGTAAACACGAAATCTGTCTGATTAATTAGGAGAAATATGCTTTATGTACAGTAAACATGTAGAATTATGGATTTAAAGTATAAACACAATATCTGAGTATTAAAATACTGTAAAAACGACAGATAACGTCTGAAGTACACTTGCTTAAGTCTAATCTACTGTTATTTTTACCTGAATCGGATCGGAACGGGCGGATTTCTTCCTCTCCTCTATCATTTCCCTCTTCTCTCCCTCTGTTCTCTACTGGAACCATTGTAAAATGGTCGAGAAAAATGTGCTCGGCCATTTATAATCAATCAGGCGCTCGAGCACTAGGTGCTGGTTGCACAAATGTGCGCCCGGGTGGCGCTCGAGCGGTCCTCTAGCACTGCCCGTCATAGCCTCCTCGCCCCTGTTTCGCCTAAGGCGAGCCTTGAGCGTTGGTTTTGCATTTTTGCGCTTGAGGTGGGCGCTCAAGTGACCTTCAAGCGCAGAGCCCCATTTTGCCCATTTTCGCTTCTTCTTGCTTCGGTACTCATTTTTCTCTTGTTTTTAAGCCTAATCATGTTTATCATCAATTTAATTATTTCATAATTACTGTGTTTCGGGATCGGGATCTCACAACTGGTTGAATAGCATTTCTGGCATTTTTACTCATTCTGGCATTCCTCTCGATATTTTACTCATACCGGTAAAATATTCTTTCCGTATTTTATTCCATTCTAGCACATCACTTCATTCCACCATTTTCGTTCCTATATTTTGTCCCCCCTCAACATTTCATCCCGATGATCGATAATTTTGCTCCTAGACCAGCAAAATGAATCATTCCGGCCTAATGTACTATTCTGCCAATCCCTCATTTTCAGATCGGTAAAAGTATTTTTTTGGTAAGTAAGATGAGATTAAATTAAATAAAATTTACATAAAGATATTCAACCTCCAAGTGTTTTGCCAACTTAGAGGGGGAACAACACGCTAGGGCATACCCCGAGCACTACCATAGACCAGTTTATGAAAACGTACAAAAAAATAGAATAGCAATTCTCATCTAGATTACAAAAAAACTAATCCGTCGCAGATCTCTTTGGTTGAAGGAACTCATCTTGTCAATCAGAAAATCGCATCCACAAAGAAAAGGGAACTGGAGATATTTAGCAAATGTGGAACTAAAGGAATCAACATCACTTGACCATCATCCATCATTGTGTATAATGGATGGGCAATCTTCAATGGTGCATCAATCTGCTTCATAAACACCCACTGTCTGCATTTGACATCTCTTAGAACCCATGGGAACGCCTGTGTAAGGAAGCAACATTATCCAGCGCCTAGAGTTGTCCACTTCCATGAAAACGTGTCCTGCAAGAACGAAAAAAGAAGAAATTTTTTTTGAAAGATCTTGAAATCGAGACCATACAAGATTGAATAATGGGCAATAACAAGGTGAGAGCGGCCAATCCCGAAAGCTCCTCTCTCTCTCTCTCTCTCTTTTTTCAAGTACACAATGCAAATCTCGGGCAACGAGATAAATCATACCTGTTCCAAATCATACCGGTTATTTTACCCTAATGCATACCAGTCCTTTTACCTTACATGCATTCTGGTTACTTTGTCCATACCGGTAAAATATTCCACACCGGCAAAATCCTTCATACTCGCATTTTTGCATTGATTCGGCCAAAGGTATCATTCTGGCAAAATTCATTATTCCTGAGCAATTTGTGCATACCGGCTATTTTAGCCATATCACGCATATCAGGCCAACTGCATCATTTTGACATTTAGTGCAAACCGGCGAATATACCCATTTCACCCCGAAGTACCCCTTTCAAGCATTTTGGCCATACCGGGATGAATGCGTAAGCCGACATTTTTGCTCATCCCAGCTATTTTTGCTATTCCGGGCAAACTGTTCTTTTCGGTTAAACTATGTATACTGGGCAAATTTGCCATTCCGGGTAACTATGCATACCGGCCAAGCATACCGGTAATTTTGCACAACCTGCCATACTGGTTGTTCTCATTGATGCAAACCAACATATTGCTATCTTTTTCTATCAATGTGTTGAACGGTTAGTTTGTCAGCTGACATTTCCCTCTCAACACGCGTATAGGCTATTTTTATCAATATGTGGCTAGCCATTTTGCTCATTGGAAGCCCGTAGATTTGTGCCTTAGTCGCCGACTATTCTCGGCTGTTGAAGCAACGACTTCACGACAGCTGCGCGGCTCATCACCCATGGCTACTTAATGTAGCTTTCCCTCGACGGCTAAAGCATCTCATCTTCCTACGATGGCTAACAAGCCTCATCGTTGCTTATCTTTCTTCACCTTTTAACGCAGTGCAACTCCTCCTTTTTATGTCTACTAAAGCAGTAGGTCTCTCGGCTGTAGCAATGGCTTCCCATCTTATCCGGTCAACGAGCGTTGACCGGTCATTTTCCTCTATTGGCGTCCAGTCATATTGGCAACCGGCCAATTGTGTCTCAGTCGGTCAATTCTTTAACCGGAACTTTGGTCCCTTTGGTTAATATAGCATTCTGTCAACCGGTGATTTTGGACATATAGTCGATTGCTTAATATTTAGTTGGTCAATGGGCATTGATCGGACAATATTCCTTATGCATTTTATGACGGAACAGATTTT
The DNA here is from genome assembly GCA_025585075.1 of Nepenthes mirabilis. Classification (NCBI taxonomy): domain Eukaryota; kingdom Viridiplantae; phylum Streptophyta; class Magnoliopsida; order Caryophyllales; family Nepenthaceae; genus Nepenthes; species Nepenthes mirabilis. The sequence continues at coordinate 15,865 of JAODPA010067948.1, read as the reverse complement.
TTTTCTTCAGAAACTTCCAACAAGACAGAAACAGGATTTGGGACCAAAATACAAAGTATAACTTCTATAAAAATTTCGGTAGAGTCTCCTTTATAACTGAATAAAAACCTAAAAATATAACCTGTATAACCAACCAGTTCAAGCACACAACTATCTATTTATACAATAAATTTTCCTACAACACGAGTACACAGGACCATAGATGCCATCCATAGCATTAATCCAACAAACCATCTACTACACTAACAGTTCATAAGTGAGATGCCATCTAGGACCTATACAAAATATCTAGAAGTATAGAGCGAAAGCAGAACTATTAACCTGCAGAAGCATAGTTTTCCTTTTGCCACTATACATCACATGCATTTATATACAAAATCTACATATAAATAAATGTCCATAGATATAGAATCCATATACAAAATCACATATCAAGTCAAGTCTTTACGTCCAACTGATTCTCCAAAATAGCCCCAAATTTCTTTGGATCATCAAAAGTCTTCAGAACATGCTTTCAGTTACTCTTTCATGTCAAGTACCAATTCTACGGTCTCATCTGGAGGAAAAAAAATAGTAAAACAGTGAGCCAAGACCTAACAAGGTACATGAAAATGTGTAGCAAATCAGTTATACAGAACAGTTGTGAAACTATGTAGAAGCAGAAGAGTTATGTAGAATAGAACATAGAAAACAGATAAAGTATAATTAAACAATAACTAACTCAGAAATCAGAAATCAGTATAATTCAAAAAGCAGAATCAGAAGGCAGACTAAAAAACTTTCTCTTTAATATTAGTACAGAACGGTAATCGGTACAGAACAGTAAAGAACAATAAAGAACAGAATAGTGGTACAGAATTGTACAGTAACGGTGGAACAAAATAGAGCAGTAACAGACCCTGCCAGTATACCCTACTAGCTGAGGGGGCGAATGATTAAGTATAGATTGTGTACATCTCCTCATAATCCAAGGTTATAAATAGTGACAGAAGATCCCATCCCATACAGGTGTGCCTCCCGAAGGTAGGCTAGAATCAGAATCGTTCCTCCTGACCGTAATGCCTTGAGGAATGGCGGACTACATATAACTCCATGGACAGAGTTATCCTCGATCACTGTCGTAAAGTTCTAAGGCATATCGGAGAACCTAACCTGACGATAATCAGTCCTGGGTCCTAAATAATAGTATCAGGAACAATCTCTTAACTGAAAACCTTCTTTCGCAATCAGAGTTTCACAATCACCATTCGATTAACTTCAAAACGTTAAGAATATACAGTAATGGTAAAAAAACCATTTAGTTTTACTTCAGAAGTGCATGGTAATTTATCGATATAAGTCCGTATAAAATTTTCAAAAACAAATTATACAAGGAGCTTCATTTCAGTGCCAATTAACTTTTATATAATAGGAGCTACAGTTAAAAATCATTAAAACCCCTCCATTTCCATACGTAGGGCTTCGCCAAAACTTCCGGACTCAAATCGAACACCAGACATGTGTTTATTCATGAAATTAACGACATAAATCCAAATACATATACTAAATCATGCAATTTATCCAAAAATCCCTAATATTTTCGAGTTAGGTTTTCATCCCATGCTTCCAAAACCAAATCGAACACTAATTACATGCTTGTTCATAAAATCGAAGCCAAATCTTGCAATACAAATGGGTAAACACAAAATCTAACCGAACAATCAAGGAAAACATGCTTCATTTTCTTTAAACATACAACAATAAAGTTTTAGAGCATTTTCATCAATTTTGAAACAAGAGAAAGCGGTAAAAATGGAAAACAACATCTGAAGTACACTTGTCTGAGCCCGATCTACCGTTATTTTTACCCGGAGTGGATCGAAACTAGTGATTTCCTCTTTTTCCTCTTCTCTTCTCCCTCCCTTTCCTTCGTGCTTCAGCTACTTTCCCCCCTTCTCCCTTTTTCCTTCCCTTTATAAAAAAAATGAAATCAGGACGCGGGCAAAAATCACGACCGCACTCGAGCGCGTGGCGAGCGCATGGCAATCGTGCTACATTCTACCAGTGTCCGCTTAAGTGCCCAGTGAGCGTGCGGTGACCGCGGGGTTTCTGCAAGGGCTTGCTCAAGCACTCCTAGCGAATGGCGAGTGGCTAGGCACTGGATTTTGCGCTCACTGTCGCGCCTCGAGCGCACGGCAGGTGCAACCCTGCTGCTTGCTAAACTCAGATATTTTTTAACTTTTTACTTTTAACCCTCATTTTTCAATGCATGATTGTCCTTTTAATGATTATCATCATTTTAATTACTCCCAATTATCATTTTTTTGTTCCGGGGCCTCACACTCTCACCCACTTAAAGAAATTTCGTCCTCAAAATTAAACAAAGTTACATACTTCAAGAAAACAAGTGGGGATATTTGCTTCGGATTTCCTCTTCGCGCTCCTAAGTGGCCTCCTCCGGTGAATGATTTCTCTAAAGTATCTTTACAAGGGGAATGGTTTTCGTACGCAACTTCTGATTCTTTTGATCTAGAATTTACAGCGATTCCTCAATATAGGATAAATCCTTGTTGATAGCTAAAGATCCGTAGTAAATCACATGTGCAGGATTGTGGACATACTTTCGAAGTATCGATACGTGAAATACATCATGTATGCCGGTCAGACTAGCTGGTAATGCCAACCTATAGGCTACCTCCTCGATCCTTTCTAGAATCTCAAAAGGACCAATGAACCGTGGCTTCAGTTTTCCCTTTACTCCAAACTAGAATGTTCCTTTGGACAGTGAGACTTTCATAAAAATAAGATCTCCTACTTCAAAACTCAATTCTATCCTCCTCCTATCTGCATAGCTTTTCTGTCTACTTTGAGTAATCTTTAGATTACCATGGATTAGTTTAATCTTCTCGGTTGTTTCCTTCATAATCTCTGAGTCCAAAATCCTTTTATCTCCAGTCTCCTCCCAGTGAATCAGCGACCTGCATTTTCTTCCATACAACACCTCAAAAGGTGCCATGTCGATACTAGCCTGATAACTATTATTATAAGCAAATTCAGCCAGCACCAGATAAGTGTCCCAAGTTCCTTTCATCTCTAAAACAGAGGCCCTTAACATATTCTCAAGAATCTGAATGGTATGCTCAGATTGGCCATCAGTCTGGGGGTGATACACAGTACTAAATTTTAACTGCGTCCCCAGTTTCCTATGCAAACTTTCCCAAAATCTCGAGATAAAATGGGGGTCTTTATCAGATACAATGGAGGCAGGAACTCCATGAAGCCTCACGATCTCGTTCACATATAACTGAGCCAGCCTATCACACGAATAGGTCATCCTGATTGCCAAGAAGTGGGCTGATTTTGTCAACTGATCAACTATAACCCAAACGGCGTCATGATTCGTAGGAGTCCTCGGTAAACCCGATACAAAATCCATTGTAATATCTTCCCATTTCTAGCTCGAGGTCGGTATAGGCTATAACAATCTAGAAGGCTTCCTCCTCTCAACTTTTAGTTGCTGACATACCAGGCATTTCTCCACATAAGTCATGATATCTTTCTTCATGTTACTCCATCAGAAGGTTTTTTTCAGATCCTGATATATTTTATTCGTCCTAGGGTGAATCGTATACAAGGACCGATGAGCCTCTTTCAAAATTTTCTCCTTCAATTTTCTATCATCTGGTACACATAATCGGTCTCTAAACCTTAACACTCCATCAGTCTGGACGTTAAAATCAGCTCGAGATTCCTTATTCAGATCACTTACAACATCCATAAGGAACAGATCATTCACTTGCTTCTCTTTAACTTCGCTGACTACTTCCGGTTGGATTTGAAGATATGACAGAAGCATTCTATCACCTTTAGCATAATGTTGGATGTTGCATTGCTTCAGGTAATCTAACATTTCTATCTGCTTGATCTGCAATTGAGCCACATACCCCAATCAGCGACTCAATGCGTCAGCAACTACGTTGGCCTTCCCTGGCTTATACTGTATCTCACAGTCATAATCCTTTAAGAAATCAAGCCATCTCCTTTGCCTCATGTTAAGTTCCTTTTGTGAAAATAGGTACGTCAAACTTTTATGATCGGAGTACACAAGAAACTTTTCACCATACAAATAATGTCTCCAAATTTTCAAGGCAAAAATAATAGCAGCAAGCTCTAGATCATGAGTAGAGCAGTTCTTCTCATGCACTTTTAGTTTCCTAGATTCATATGCTACAACTTTACCGTGCTGCATCAATACACGTCCTAGACCCAACTTAGGGCATCACAGTACACCTCAAAGTCTCCTGAACCCTCTGAGATAATCAATATTGGAGCGGTAGTCAAGTGATCCTTTAGCTCCTGGAAGCTCGGATCACACTCCTCAGTCCATACAAACTTGGCCTCCTTCTTTAACAATTGAGTCAGAGGCATAGCAATCTATGAGAAATTTTCTATAAAATGCCTATAATATCCCGCCATGCCCAAAAAGCTCATAACCTCAGTCACTGAAATCGGCCTGCTCCAATTTGTAACAGCCTCTACTTTCCTTGGATCCACAGAAATACCACTATTAGAAATTACATGCCCCAAAAATATCACCTTTTCTAGCGAGAATTCACATTTACTCAGCTTAACAGACAATTTTTCCTCACGGAGCACTTGAAGTCTATCCTCAAATGAATCTTGTGTTCCTCATAATCAATTGAATAAATCAAGATATCATCAATAAATACCACCACAAATTTATCCTAATATGGTCTGAACACCCTATTCATTAGATCTATAAAAGCAGCTGGAGCATTTGTAAGGCCAAAAGGCATAACAAGGAACTCATAATGGCCATAACGTGTCCAAAAAGCAGTCTTAGCCACATCTTCTGGGTTAATCCTCAATTGATAATAACTTGACCTCAAATCTTTTTTTTTGATAAGTAATTAATTGTATTAAAATATGTAAAATGTACAATCAGCTATGTTCATTACCAAGTATTTTGCCGACTTGAAAATAAGACATAGAAAAAGGGTGACCCTTAGACCATGACAAAAGTAAAAAATAACAGGATTACAAATTTGAGATTCAGCATTTGACTCAGCACTCCGAAAACAACAAAAGAGGAACAAGACAAGAGAGGCAATCTCAAATCAGCTCAGTCCACACCACACGCTAGGCCACTCCAGCCTTAAAGATGATCAAAGCCACTCCACCCTTTAACGGAATAAAGGAACTCCGAAAAACGCAACAATGCCACTCCATCCAAATTGAGGAAATACTCTGGCCACAGCAACAGAGCTACTCCGTCCAATAAAGAGCAAGGAGGCACTCCAGATAACAAGCAAAGCCACTCCATCCGAGAAGAACAAAAAGCACTCCGGCCACCAAGGAACACAGGCATTCCGTCTGCCTTTTAGAGAAACAAATGCACTCCGGCCTTTAAGGAGTCTCCATTTTTTTTTAAACCACTTCGGCCTTTAAAGGAAATGCACCGGATGAAGGATAAAAAAGTATTCAGGCCTTTTTGGGCACGGGAAGGATCCAGCGAAAAGACATTCTGGATTTAAGGAAGCACTTCGGCCTTTAGAGCTCCATAAAAGAGTAGTCCAGCCAAAAGAGCTCCGGATAAAAGCAATCCAGTCATTTAGGGCATTGAAACTTCTAACGCAGAGGCACTCCGGCTAAAAGGATAAATGCACATCGACTATTAGGGCACCTGAATCATCGAATGACAGATCATTCCGGCCAAGAAGTGGGCATTAAACGCCCCCTTTTTTTGAACGAAAAAGCCACTCCGGCCTTTAAAAGGACAAAAAAAAAAAGAGAAAACACTACGGGCAAAGCGATAAAAGTAATCCGGCAGAGCACTCCGGATAAAAGGATAAAAGTACTCGATCTTTGAGAACACTTGGGATCCTTACAACTGATCAACTAAATCATCAATACACGGTAGATGATATTTATTTTTAATCATGATTTTATTCAACTCACGATAATCAACACACAACCGCAAAAACCCATCTTTCTTCCTCACGAACAATACCGGTGCACTCCAAGGAGATACAATTGGTTTGATAATGTCTTTGTCTAATAGCTCTTGTAATTGCAATTTCAACTCCTTCAATTTAGCCGGAGCCATACGATAAGGGGCCTTAGAAACTAGACTAACACGAGGAACAATAGTAATTTCAAGCTCAATCTCCCGGTGTGAGGGTAATCTAGATAACTCCTCTGGAAATACATCCTCAAAATCACAAACAATCAGGATGTTTTTAGCCGGCACACTGTGACTCCCAGTAGTGTAGGCATATACCAAGTAAGCTTTACATCTACTTTTTATTAAATATTTAGCATGTAAAGCAGAGATTAATACTAGCACCCCCTTTTTCTTAATGCCTTAAAAGAAAAAGGGTTCCATTCAAGGAATATTAAAACAAACCCTCTTCAGAAAATAATCAATACTGGCATGATATTTGGCCACCCAGTCCATCTCTAGAATCACATCAAAATCACTCGTGTTCAATAACACCAAGTCCACAACCAAACATTTTCCATTCACTTCAACTATACATCCAGGATACATAACATCTGTAATCATAGGGGATCCAGTGGGAGTACACACAGACAATTCACAATTCAAAATACACGGGACAGATACAATGTAGCATGCAAATTGTGGAGAAACAAAGGAGTGGGTAGATTCCGAGTCAAACAATATAGATGCAAAAACTCCACAAATAGAAAGAGTACGTTCCACGACATTCGGAGATGCCTTCGAGTCCTGAACAGTCATTGTGAAGGCCTTTTCCGACACAGTAGGCTTCTTTCCTTCTAACCTCGAAGGTAGTGGACAATCCTTGATCTGGTGGCCTAGCTATCCACATCTGAAACATGCTCTCGATACCTTACGGCATGCTTACCCCGGATGACTCCTCTCATAGAAGGTACAATCTTCAGCCGATACTGTAGAACCGGTCACTGACTAAGCCGGTACAACACTCTTTCCCTTGTCAGCTGTCCTAGTCCTCTTGGATGATCCAGAAGATCCCACAGCAGATCCGGTACTAACTCCCCCCCGACTAGCAGTCAACTTTGCATAAAATCTCTCCGTCTCTACTTCATTCTCATAGATCGCTGCCCTATCCAGAATTTCAGCATAAGTCCAGAGTTTCAGAATTGACAGCGACTTTCTAATGTCATCCCGTAATCCTTGTTGGAACTTCTTCGCCTTTCTCTGCTCATCCTCTACGTAGAAGGGCACAAAATAGGATAATTCAGTAAATCTAGCATCATACTCCTTCACCGTCATATTTTCTTGTCTCAATCTCATAAACTCCTGCTCTTTCTGATCCCAAATGCTGAATGAGAAGTATTTCTCCATAAATGCATCCTCAAATATCTCCCAAGTAATAGCATCATCGGGCACTCCCAACGCCCTCTTTTGCATGCTCCACCATCTATCAGCTTCACCCTCTAGTTTATTATTTTTGGTAAGTAATTAATTGCATTAAAATTTGAATAAACTGTACAAACAGCTATATTTTTTACCAAGTATTTTACCGACTTGGAAAAGGAACATAGAAAGAGGGATTCCCCTTAAATATGACACAGAAGTCATAAATAAAAGATTACACAATTGGAATTGGCTATTGAGACGCAAAACCACAAACTGCCAGTAATACTGAACAGGAGGACGCTACTTCAGCAATTCCACGTCAGGAGGCGAACCCAGCCACGTCAGCATATCTGCATGAAGAGAGCAAAGAGGCAATCACGAAGGCGAATAAAGCCACTCCGTCCAAGAAGAGCATCAAGCACTCTGGCCAGCAAGGAACACAAGCCACTCTGTCCTTCCTTTTAGTGAAACAAAGGGACTCCGAAAAATATTCGCAAAGAGGTCACTCCGATTCTTAGAACTCCGGATAAAAGTGATCTGGCCTTAAGAGCTCCAGATAAAAGGAAGCACTCCGTCCAAAAGGGCTCCGGATAAGAGCACTCTGGCTTAAGAGCTCCGTATAAGAGTGATCCGGCTTTCGGCCACTCGGGATAAATGCACTCCGGCTTAAGGAGCACTGGAATCATTAGTTGTAAAATCACTCCGGCCAAGAAGCATGCAATATATATATATATGTTTTTTTTAAAGAGCACCGGAAAAAAGGACAAAAAAAATACCGAAAAAGGAATAATAGAAGTCCGGCCTTTTGGAGCTCCGAAAACATCAAAACATTAGGCACTCCGGATACAAGGAAGCACTCCGGCCATAAGAGCTCCGAGTAAGAGCACTCCGGCCTTAGGAGCACCAGATAAAAGTGAACCAGCCATTTAGGTCAATAGAAACTACAAACGGGAAAAGGATAAATGCATTCCAACTTTAAGGGCACCAAAAGCATCAATCGCAAGATCACTTCGGCCATGAAGCAAGCAATAAACCTTTTTTTTTGATGAAGGAAGCACTCCGGCCTTAGAAGCTCCGGATAAGAGCACTCCGGCCTTGAGAGCACCGAATAAAAGCAATCCGGCCAATTATGGCGTCAGGAGCATCATATGCAAATGCACTCCATAAATGACGATTAATTAGCTCCGACATTAGGGGGCATCGGAATCATCCATCGCTAGATCACTCCGGCCTAGGAACAAGCAAAAATCCTTTTTTTTTATATAGTCCCTTCAAGGACAGGGGAGAGAGACACCAACCAATCCTTCCCCAATGCAAGGACAAGGGAAGCAACCAAAAGCAGTGAGCAGTACCTCAGGCTCCAAATAAATCCCGCAGAAACAATCAATGATCAGCGTCCGGTCTCAGAGCGGAAAGGGGAATACTCCATCTGATCAAAACTGATCTATCTGAATGCGCTACAGAAACCAGGGAGTTCTCTGACTTGTCCCGAACAGCAGTTGAAATTCGATTGGCCAATTGGAATTCATTACTCACAGTATTCTTAAAAATACGCTGGTTTCTCTCCCTCTATATATAGTAGACTGAGACCGCGAGGGTGAGGCGGAAGGAGCAAGCTTTGAGGCTTCTACCCTTCCAACGACTGGCAGCCCACAGAACACTAGAGGGCCAGTCAGAATGAGGCTAGATAAGTCCAACTTTAAGGCGCAAGAGCCGCCAGATGGCCGAGGAGAACGGGAAGTCAAAGAAAAGATGGCTATGACTTTCCCTACCATTAGAGCACAGGGCACAGGATGCTGGGATGTGGATGAAATTACCAACTCGGTCCAGGGTGTTGAGTCTGAGATGGATAACTAACTAGAGGATGAAGGCATGAGCCGGAATGCACCTATGTCCTCAGACAAGGCTAGCCCATGCCACCGCAGCTTTAGGCTCCTGGAAGATCCCATACGCGGTTCTAGAAGAGAATGCCCCTAAGCGATCAGCAGTCCAGAGGGCCACATCACGGCGAGAGGGGTCAGGAGGGTAGGGGGCATGCATTCTACAATGCGAGCAACCTCCATATCATACGGATTGGGCCACCTCCAGATGCCATTCAAAATGATATCTTTGACTTTTGCATCAAGTGGCAACCCTGTAATGCATCTAATCCTCTCATTAAATCGATCACAGAGAGGACCAAGCGGGTGCCAATTATCAAGCCAAAGGAACGTGTTAGTACCATTGCCTACATGGTACCGAACTAGGGGGCGAAGGGCAAGCCGAAGTTTCATCAGCTTCTTCCAACTCCAAGAGGCAGAGTCCGGGACTTTGAGAGTCCAAATGCATCTGTCTTTGATACGATGGTCATAACACCATGCAACCCAAATGGAGTCCGGGTCTTTATTAATGATCCTCCATAGATGACGACTCAAAAGAGCTTTATTAGATGCAGCTAGATTCTTGAAGCCTAATCCACCAGCACCTTTTGGGGTGCAAACATCAATCCAGGCAACTTTTGCAGATTATCTACCCTCATATGAACCATGCCATAGAAAGGTGCGAAGGGACCTATCTATGCTGTTCAATATGGATTTAGGGAAAATGAACATGGAAGCCCAGTAGTTGTGGATGTTCGAGAGAATGGAGGAAATCAACTGCAGCCTCCCTGCAAAAGGAGCTAGCGATTCTTCCATGTTGAGATCCTATGATGAACGCGATCTAGGAGAGGTTTGTAGTCCGAGATAGACAGCTTCAAGGAGAGGAGCGGGATGCCAAGATACTTAACAGGGAGAGATCCCCTTTTGAAGCCGAGGATGTCTAGGATACCCTGAAAGGTATCTTCACTAGCAGAACAATAGAAGACCTCACTCTTATTCGGATTAGGAGTAAGGCCAGACAAGTAACTGAAAATTGAAAGACTCTCATGTATAGCCTGGATGGATTTGCGATCAGCTCCGACAAATAGAAGAAGATCGTCAGCGAATCCAAGCATCACAATTCGAGATCTTTTGCATTTCAAATGATATTGAAAATCTGGATTAGACCTAGCCTTTCTTTCAAGAATGCCATTTAGGACTTCCATCCCTAGCACGAAGAGATATGGAGAGAGAGGGTCCCCCTGCCTAAGACCCTTGGCACCATGAAAGAAACCCACAGACTCCCCGTTTAGGTTGATGGAGAATGAGGTAGTGGTGATGCACTGAGAGATCCAATGGATCATCTTGGGGGGAAAGTTCATCAACTCAAGGACAGCCAGAATGAAGTCCCAATGGATGGAGTCAAAGGCCTTCATCAGGTCAACTTTCAGCGCACAACGAGGAGTCCCTTTATTAAGATGATACTTATGAAGTAAATCCTGAGCGAGAAGGATGTTATCTCCAATGTTCCTCCCCGCAACAAAGGCTATTTGGCCTTTGCCGACAAGGAAGGGGAGTGAAGGTTGGAGGCGATTGGCGATGATTTTAGAAATGATCTTATATAAGACATTGCAACATGCAATGGGACGAAAGTCAGAGACCTTAGTCGGCGATTTGATATTAGGAATTAAGCACAACAAGGTTGCATTGATCTGTTTCAACAATTTTCCATGGATGAAGAAATCTTGAACAACTTCGGTAATGGACAAACCAATTTCATTCCAAGTTGCTTTGAAAAATTTTGAAGAAAAACCATCCGGGCCAGGAGCTTTATTGTCATCGATTGAGAACAGAGCCTGGTGAACTTCCTCAGCAGAGACGGGCCTACAGAGGCCCGAACTATGGGCATCTGGCATAGTATTGAGGATAAAAGGACAAAGACACTCCTTAGAAACCGTCCCACCGCGAAGGTGACCTCCCGATCGGTACACCCAATCATAGTGAATATCTTCTTCATCCTCTTTAGCCACACATCCGCTTCAGCTGGATTAGGCTTTCCTAAGAAGCCCAATACTCACTCCGCTATGAATCTATCATAAGTCGTAGGAGTAAGAAGTGTTAGAGCTGGCTCGGCTGTAGTGACCAAAGCCATGTGTCTCTACTCGACAGATTCTACTATATTGGTCATTCTCTCCAATAAATCGATATAAGCAGCCTCTCTATCATAGGGCGTACTAGCACTATCACGGTCATTTCTTCTACCCCTTCTACTAGCCATCCTATAACCAAGACAAATACAATATTATAATCCTAAGAAATCAGTGGAAGGAAAAAAAAAATTTAACAGTTCAATGAAATTTAAACCTAGCCTAAGAACCAATCTCTTAAGAGTTCTAGTTGCCTTAACTTCGTCAACCTATTTCTACAGGAATTCAATATAGAGATTCAAACCTATACTTCCGCTTTTGGATCAATCAATTCCTAAAGCATCTCAATTCTCTGATACCAATTGCGACGAAATGAATTTTTTTTCCTAAACTTCCGTCAAGACAGAAATAGGATTTATGATCAAAATACTAAGTATAACTTCTACAGAAATTTTGACAGAGTCTCCTTTGTAATTGGATAAAAATCTAAAAATATAACATGTACAAAACCTGTATAATCAACCAGTATAAGCACACAACTATCTATTTATACCATAATTTTTCTTACAACACGCGTACACAGGACCACAAATGCCATCCATAGCATTAATCCAGCAAACCATCTACTATATTAACAGTTCATAAGTGAGATGTCATCTAGGACCTATACAGAATATCTAAAAGTATAGAGCGAAAGCAAAATTATTAACCTGCAGAAACATAGTTTTCCTTTTGCCACTATACATCACATGCATTTCTTTACAAAATCTACATATAAATGAATGTCCATAGATATAGAATCCATATACAAAATTACATATCAAGTCAAGTCTTTACATCCAATTGATTCTCTAAAATAGCCCCAAATTTCTTTAGATCCTCAAAAGTCTTCAGAACATGCTTTCAGTCACTCTTTCTTATCAGGTACCAATTCCACAGTCTCATCTAGAGGGAAAAACTAGTAAAATAATGAGTCGAGGCCCAACAAGGTACATGCAGATGTGCAGTAAATCAGTTATGCAGAACAGTTATGAAACTATGTAGAAGTAGAACGATTATGTAGAATAGAACATAGAAAATAGAGAAAGCATAATTAAACAATAATTAACTCAAAAATAAAAAAATCAGTATAATTGGAAAAGTAGAATCAGAAGGAAGAGTAAAAAACTTTCTCTTTTATATCAGTACAGAACGGTAATCAATACAGAATAGTAAAGAATAGAACAGTGATACAGAACACAACAGTAATGGAGGTACAGAATAGAGCAGTAACAGACCCTACTAGTATACCCTACTAGTTGAGGGGACAAATGATTGAGGATAGATTGTGTAATTGAGGATAGATTGTGTACATCTCCTCACCATCCAAGGTTATAAACAGTGACAGAAGATCCCATCCCGTGGGATTAGTACAGGTGTGTCTCCAGAAGGTAGGCCAGAATCAGAATCTTTTCTCCTGACCGTAACGCCGCGAGGAAGGGCGGACCATATATAACTCCATGGATAGAGTTATCCTCGATTGCCATTGTAAAGTTCTAAAACATACCGGAGAACCTAACCTGATTGTAATTAGTCCTGGGTCCTAAATAACAGTATCAGGAATAATCTCTTAACTGAAAACCTTCTTTCGTAATCGGAGTTTTACAATTACCCTTCGGTTAACTTCAGAACGTTAAGAATATACAATAATGGTCTAAAAACCCTTCTGTTTTACTTCAGAAGTGCACGATTATTTATCGGTATAAGTTCGTGTAAAATTTTTAAAAACAAATTATACCAGGAGCTTCATTCGGTGCCAATTAACTTCTATATAACAAGAGTTATGGTTAAAAATCATTTAAACCCCTTCATTTTTGTACCATGGGTTTCGCCAAAACTTTTGGACTCAAATCGAACACCAAACATGAGTTTATTAATGAAATTAATGCCATAAATCCAAATACATATACTAAATCATGTAATTTATCCAAAAATAAAAAATATTTTCGAGTTAGGGTTTCATCCCATGCTTCCAGAACCAAATCGAACACTAATTACGTGCTTGTTCATGAAATTGAAGCCAAATCCTGCAATACACATAGGTAAACACAAAATCTAAATGAACAATCGAGGGAAACATGCTTCGTTTGCTTTAAACATGCAACAATAAAGTTTTAGAGCATTTTCATCAATTTTGAGACAATAGAAAGTGTTAAAAATGGAAAACAACATCCGAAGTACACTTGCCTGAAACCGATCTACCGTTATTTTTACTCAGAGTAGATCAGAACGAGTGATTTTCTCCTTTTCCACTTCTCTTCTCCCTCCTCTTCCTTCGTGCTTCAGCTTCTTTTCCCCCTTCTCCCTTTTCCCTTCCATTTATAACAAAAATGAAATCACGACGCGGGCAAAAATCGCGACCGCACTCAAGCACGCGGCGAGAGCGTTACATTCTGCCAGTGTCTGCTCCAGCGCCCAGTGAGCGTGCGGCGAGCACAGGGTTTCTACTAGGGGCTCGCTCGAGTGCTCCTGGCACACGGCGAGCGGCTAAGCACTGGATTTTGCGCTCGCTGCAACGCCTCCAGTGCACTGCAGGTGCAACCCTACTGCTTGCTGAACTCGGGTATTTTTCAACTTTTTACTTTCAACCCTCATTTTTCAATGCATAATTGGCCTTTTAATGATTATCATTATTTTAATTACTCCCAATTATCATGTTTTTGGTTTCAGGGCCTCACACATTTTGGCCAATTAACAATGCATTAACTGTCTTGCTTCCTAACCCCATTTTAGCAGGTCAACATAATCACAAATTCTGGTCAACTTTTTAACCAAATTTTTGGTTACTTTATCACCCAATTTCTAGTCAACAATTCCTATAAATTTCGGTCAACATAATTCTTGCGAATTTTTTTTGGTCGGCTTACCAATATTTTCTACCAGTTTCGATGATTAATATTCTTCCCATTAATTAAATCAAATCTTTGTTATATAAACTTAATTATTATATTTAAAAATAAAAATATTACAATTATTACATTAAAAAAATCGGGATATTACAATAAGCAAGGTAACGCAATGAAGGATATATACAATCACGAAAAAAAATGCATAGACAAGAACATGATCAATATGTTTTTCGATTATGCTTTAGGATACAATTTATTTCTCTTTGGGATATAATTTATGCATAATTATTTATCTTTACAGTCCAGGGCCAGTAAGTCTTACTAACCAAAAGTGCGAGAGAATAAGAAAAGGATCATGATACCCCACATAATCTAAGGTCATAAGCTCCTCTTATCGACTCAGAGACGGGCCATCTACATATCATGCCTGCAGATGGGCCAATAACACAAGGTCCCCACATGTTTCCTTGGGGCCCAAAGGCAGTCCTCGTCCTTCCACAATAACATCCGAAGGCTTGCCAAGAATATTACCTATTATAATATGTAGCCAAAATAATCCTTCTACTATAACACTAATTGTGGGCCAAGGGATATTATCCTTTATAATATAAATCCGTGGTCCTAATTTCATGATTTTTTATTCATTTGAGGGAAGGTCCACCATAATTCGATTCACAATATCTCTATCCAGGAGAACAATTTGATCACATAACACATTGTGGACTTCCCTCCGAACGTATATGCGATTATTATCTTTCCTTCAAACTTAAACCTTTTCACAAGTTAATTGGATGCACGGCCATCATAATTCATAGGAAAGATTAGGATTGCTTACCATCATTAGTTAATAATCATTTTGGGGGCCTCCGGAACACATTTCCGTCACAACGAAACACAAACACTTTTTTCTGAGGCTTACAATTGGACATATACAATTAGATATAGCTTACATAATAATTAATTACAAGAAAAGCATGCAAAATTTCTAATTGTCCTTGGGTGAATAGTAATAGGGCCATTTTAGAGCGTCCAGACACCGTGAACAGGTCGATGCTTGTAAAATTGGATGCCCGGCCAATGTATATACATAATTAGGACATGATAATTCATAATTTGGGGTCAATTAATTATATAATTGAAGGGAAAGGGGAGAATCCCAAGCTGGGCGTGGGTTAGGTTTTGGTGAGGCCAAACTAGACAAATCAGAGGGGAAATTGTGTAACAAATGATAAATGAATTATATTTAGATATGGGTTATGATATTCTAATCTCAATTTATGCAAAAACCCAAAAAATTGGAAGCCGAAACCACCCGGGGCATAGGTGAATAGTATTGGCACAAAATGAACGTGCGTAAAAACGAAAAAGGAAAGCATGGGTGCACTTGTTTTGACCCAATTCACAACTTTTCCAACTAACTTGAAGTAAGAATCGGACCTGAAAGCCTCCATTTCCACCTCTTCTCGTTATCGCCGTTCTCTCACTCTTGTCAGCCTCCCGCAACAGCTACTGCTGCTCCATCTTGCCGCGCCAGCTCATCACCGCCACGCGGCTGTCGCCGGCCACTGATGACCATCTTGTGCTGCCTCCTCCGGCACAGCCCTCTTCTCTCTCTCTCTCTCCTCTTTC
>JAODPA010067947.1:0-10387 GCA_025585075.1 Nepenthes mirabilis | reverse complement strand
TTTCTATTGGCAGTATTAAGATAAAATCATTCCTATCATAATTCAAATCAAATTCATTAAAATCTAAACAAAAATTAAAATAATACTTTAAGTTGTGATACGTCCTCGGATCTAAAATATAATACGGATTAAATAGTCAAAATTTATCCGTTAGGTCTGATGCGGATTCGTTCTCTGTACAACATAACATAATACAGTTAAAGAATTATCGAGACTCACTCTCGATATATTTTTTGACACTTAAGTCTACATTTTTTTTAAAAAAAGAAATAGAAATATGTAAATAAAGATATTTATTGAAATAATTTTATTTAGGGTCTGCATTTTTTTGAAAAAGCGTCTTAGTAAGTGAGAGTGCGCACATTTAGCGTCTTTAATTTGTATTTAATTTGGTTAAACAACAACCACTTTCTTGTTGAAAAGGTGAAATTTTCATTAAAATTAGAGGCGATTGACTTTTCCTATCAACCACCTAAGAAACCGTCAAATGGATAAGATTTTACTCAACTGACAGTTCCAACCACGCTCGAGACCGTTAAATCAAGATAAGAGAGAAAAATCATTTCGCCCGTTAGCATTGCATCCGTCTTCACTCAATGAACAAACTGTTCAAATAGTCAATGAACCCATCCATTGATTTGGGTCGTATGATCTCCATATTTTATGGGCCGCATCCTCGGGTGAACTTTTCCCCTTCGGCCGTCAGTAACAATACCCATCAAATTGGAATGAAATTTTTTATTTGGATTTTTATTTGGTTTTGGATTATCTATTTTTAAATTAATAGTTATCTCAATTGATCATATATGTATATACATTCAAATGTTAAAAAAATAATACTGATGGGTAGGCCCATAACTGGCAGGCCCAATAAGAAAAGCGGCCTAAAGTTCAGAAAGGTCCAATCGCGCATTAAATCGTCAATGCCTAGCGTTGACCGCTCGGCGCACAAACAAATGGCCAGAGCGCTCCTTCAAGATGGCCAATATTTCTGTTGACCGAAAGTGTTGTAGTAGCAGGCCGCTAAAAAATGTTAAACCTAATTTGGGCCAGACCTAGTTTGGCAGGCGTTTCCGTACACAACAAGCAACGATCCTTTCCCTGATTTCACGCTTTTCTTAAAGTCGATCTCCTCTAAAAAGGTAGCAACAGATTCAGCGCTTTTCCCATAAGGAATGCGCCAGATTCTCTCTCCTTACCAACAATGGAGTCTAACGGTCACAAAAATATGAAAGGAAGGCAGATAATTTGGAGATCCGTTACACCGCTCAAAAAAACGATTCATCAAATCACGCCAGTCAAGCCTACCAACTTAAAGAAGGCCTTCCAACACCAGGCTAAGGATCACGCCTTCCTAGCTAATGAAGGTCGCACTCCCCACTGTCTATATAAGCTCAGAGTCTCCACTCTGAAAGACACGCTTTCTAATACGATCTGAACCACGAACACAAGCGCAAGGTACAACGCAATACTTGAGCATACTTTCTCTCAATTGCACACCTTCCAATCTCACTCCAAGCCTCCAGATTATAGAGACTTCTCCTGCTTTCTGAGAATCATCTTCTAAAGCTTCCATGCTTTCGGGGCATAACTTTCACTCATTCTTTGTGAACATCGAGTCGAAAATCATACTCTCTACGAGTCACGAGAACGTCTCTACATCAATAGGCCAACACTCCCGTCAATATCATTCTCTCTCTCTTTTACTTGTCAGTTCACGTTCTAAAGTTCGAAGGCTTGTTACTTATTTGAGCGTCGGAGTATTTTCGGTGGGATAACATTCCTCCGGCACCTGACCTCTTGTTTACTATAGTGGTGTGCAGGATTGAGACTCAGTGAACGGAGCCGGATCCAATTAACCAGGCAAATCCGAATCTATTCGAAGTCAGATCCAACTACGGATCATTGGCGCCGTCTTTGGGAAGCGCTTACAAAAAGTCAACCGTATTTCCCAGAAACTCTCTCTGATCAACACTCTCAAACAAAATGGTGAATACAAGGGCGCAAGCAAGCAAGCAAGCCCGAGACGTAGTCTCACCAAACCAGGACCATGCCATTCGCGTCGTGGTCAACAAGGTAGCCGGTGGAATTCCGACATCTTTTTTTCAAAACCTGGCGGAGCACATGCACAATATAGATAGAATGCTCCAGATATTCTACGCCCGCCAGGAGTAAGCACAATTGGGGGTTGCACTGGCGGTGGCCCCAGCGTCGGCATCCAGACGATGAGGCCAAAGAAAGAATGTTTCGGACTGATGGATCGGAGGCTAACCAGCACTCCCGCACTAGTATCCTCACACTCCCAAAACCGTTTAAGGCATCAGGAACAAGGAACCAACTCTACTCCGGATGAAAGTCCAGAACGAAGGAACCCTAGATACTCTCAAGTGGAATCTAGGCCTCAGGCTCAGGATGGAGCCTCTCGAGCCGCAAGATCAGTCAGAGATAGCAGTCACCCAGCTGCTGGATATCTCAACTCCAAAAGATCTGCTAATACCGTTCCAATGGATCCGAGGTTGGAGAAAATATGGAACCGCGTCTTTAAAGACGACGAGTGCGCGGCCAGTATCGATAGATCTCCCTTCACCGCGGAGATCTTAAACCATCCTATACCGGTAAAATTTAAAATGCCAGCCCCTAACTCTTACAATGGGAGTGCAGATCCTATCGACCATCTTGCTCACTTCCGCACCCATCTGGATTTACATGGGTTGGATGATGTAGCCATGTGTCACTGCTTCCCCCTCACTCTAAAAGGGAACATGCGCATTTGGTTCCATCATCTTCCCCCAGACTCGATCCGGAGCTTTCAAGAGCTTACGGATCTTTTCCTGTCTCAGTATGCCTCTAACCGCAGGAAGGAAAAACAGCCATGTCATCTGTCGCATATCAAACAGAAGTATGGAGAAAACCCACTGAGGTTTCTAGATCGCTTTGTGGTAGAAGCCAGGCGGATCCCTTGACTCACTGAGGAAATAAAATTGGGCAGTTTCATTTCGGTGCTAGCACATGGAGAGTTCTTTAGGCACCTGACGCATAATAATCCGCAAACCTTTCGGAAAGCGGAGTCTATCACCAGGGCCTATACAGCAACAAAGGAGGCCAATGAGGCAAAACATCCCGACCGGCCTAAACAGCCTCGCTCTTTTCCCCCTGAAGGAAAAAGGAAACATAGCGGTGGTAATCTTTTTTTTTTTTGGTAAGCATAAAACTGTGTTAAGGGTAAGCTTTTTAACGTGACTGGCCCCACCGCATTGCGGCCCCATAACCCAGAAACCCCGAAGGATTTTTTGGGAGGCACAGTACCACGGATGCTTCCGCGGAGAATCGAACCCGGGTGGAGAGGGAAGGCGTAAGCGTTATTCACCACCAGGCCGAACTCCGCTTCGGCCCAGCGGTGGTAATCACTCCCACCAAAAGCGCCATAGG
The DNA here is from genome assembly GCA_025585075.1 of Nepenthes mirabilis. Taxonomy (NCBI): domain Eukaryota; kingdom Viridiplantae; phylum Streptophyta; class Magnoliopsida; order Caryophyllales; family Nepenthaceae; genus Nepenthes; species Nepenthes mirabilis. The sequence goes on along the minus strand of JAODPA010067947.1, from coordinate 6,958 downwards.
ACTGGGCCACCAGAGCGCAAGGACTACGGGCCCATCGGCCTAACGCCCTTAACTGACACGCGCTCAAATGTCCTTATGCAGATCCGTAGAAAGAAATTTTTTAAGTGGCTAAAACCACTTAAGAAGGCGGAGGGAGGAAATCCAACCAAGTATTGCGATTTCCATCGATCTCCCAGGCACTCCACAAAGGATTGCAAGACCCGTTAGAGGGAGATTGAGGAGCTAATCAGAAGGGGCTACCTCACCAGGTTCGTGAAAGGCCCTGGTCAGAATTTTGGCAACACGAGCGGAGAAGGATCAGGGACCTTTCCACCACAAAATCGGGTCGCGGCAGGAGTAATCAACATGATCACCACCTGGCCGATCAAGAATCCGGCAAACAACAGGGACCGGCATACAGGAAGGAAGAAGCAGCGCACTACTGACAACGTCATTAGTTTTAGTGACGATGACCTGGCATATGTAGTTTCCCCCCATGCAAACCCCCTCATTGTATCAATACTCATTTTCGACGGTAGCGTTGACTACCAGATGAAACGAGTATTTATTGATAATAAAAGTTCTCGTAATTTGCTTTATCTCAATGTATTTTTTAAACTCAGTTTAAAAAAGAGTGAGTTAAAATTTACAGAAGGCCCCTTGTATGGCCTTGACAACGAACTGGTGCCCGTTTAAGGGATGGTTAGACTAGAAGTCACCCTAGGAACATACCTGAGAACGGTAAGTCGTACACTTACCTTCTTGGTAGTCGACTTGCCCTCTATATACGACGCAATACTAGGCCGGTCGTGTCTAACAGTGTTCAGGGTCGTCACTTCAATACCACACCTTAAACTGAAATTTCTAACGCCATATGGTGTGGCCGAGGAATTGGGTGACCAAATCACTGGACAGACAAGCTACATGTCCCAAATCGCTCCCAATGACAGCACCAAAACAGTAGGAGAACTTGACTATCGAGACGAGGCAACCTTACAATAGGCACAGTCTGGTGAGGCAACTGACCTAGTCCCACTAAATCTGGACGATCCAGAAAGGTGCGTATGAATCGACAGCTCACTCACCAGTGCGCTACGTGAAGAACTGGTCACGTTCCTAAGACGAAACGCTGACATCTTTGCATGGACTCCTGCTAACATGCCTAGGATTCCAGATCGGGTAATGGTCCACAAGTTGGGCCATCCGGATCAAAAATCTGTCAGGCAGAAGCGGAGAAACCACTCAGTGAAAAAGTAAATCGTCATCCGGGAAGAAGTAAAAAAACTGCTGGAGGTTGGATTCATCAGGGAGGTTCAATACCCTGAATGGCTCTCCAACGTAGTCTTGGTAAAGAAGAGCAATGGAAAGTGGAGAATGTGCGTCGATCTCACCGATGTTAATAAAGCTTGCCCAAAAGATAGATTTTCCTTTACCCAGGATTGACCTGCTGGTAAACTCAATATCCGGACATGAGCTCTTGAGTTTCATGGATGCCTATACAGGTTACAATCAGATTCGGATGAGTCTGGAGAACAAAGAGTATACCTCATTCATGACAAACTAGATGACCGATTGTTATAAAGTGATGCCCTTTGGACTAAAGAACGCAGGAGCCACCTACCAGCGACTAGTGAATAAAATGTTCGAAAAATAGATCGGCCGCAATTTGGAAGTCTATGTTGACGACATGCTCGTCAAGAGAAAAGTTACGGGCGACCATATCAGCGATCTGGCAGAGTCCTTTGAGGTGCTCCGCGAGCATCAAATGAAACTGAATCCGGCTAAGTGTGTCTTCGGGGTAGCTTCGAAAAAGTTCCTCGGTTTCATCATCTCCTAACGAGGGATAGAAGCAAACCCAGAGAAGATCAAGGCCCTCGCGGACATGGCTCCCTTATGAAGCATCAAGGATGTCCAGCAACTAACTGGATGATTGGCAGCCTTGTCCCGCTTCCTAGCGAAATATGGTGATAAGTATCAGTCATTCTTTAAGGCGCCAAGGGGAACAAAATCAAATAGTTTCCAATGGACGGCAGCTTGTCAGGCGGCCTATAATGAGTTGAAGCAGTACCTGGCTAGTCCGCTATTACTAACATCACCCAAGGTTGGCGAAGAGCTCTACCTCTACTTAGCAGTATCAGAGGTGTCCCTCAACTCCGTCCTGGTAAGCCAGGACTTCGATACCCAACGGCTGGTGTCCTATGTGAGCAAAACATTAACCAGCCCAGTGACGCTCTACCCACGCACCTAAAAGTTGGCCTTAGCTCTCATATTCTCCGAGCGAAAGCTAAGGCCCTACTTTCAGGCGCACTGCATCGTAGTTCTCACTAATCAGCCTCTAAAGAGCATACTCCAGAAACCCGATATTTCTGGACGGTTGATAAAGTGGGCTATCGAATTGGACGAGTTCGACATTGAGTTCAGGCCCAGGCAAGCGATAAAGGCGCAAGCTCTGGCCGACTTCATTATTGAGACCATGACCCCGATTCTCGAAGAACAGCCCTCAGAGAATGTTGAACAGAGCATGGAGGTTCCAGAATGGGTGCTCCACGTAGACGGATCATCCACAGACAGGTTGTGGAGCAGGAGTGGTCCTCACAATCCCTGACAGGTTTGAGGTGAAATACTCTCTTAGACACGACTTCCCGGCTACCAACAATATTGCCGAATACGAAGCCCCGCTAGCCGGTTTAAGATTAGCAAAGAAGTGTTCAGCCAAGCGACTGGCTGTTTACAGTGACTCTGAGTTGATCGTCAACCAGGTTAATAGTAACTTCGAGGCAACAACCCAAATATGGCCAAATACTTGGCCAGAGTGAGGGAGGCGGTCCGCAAATTTTACAATCTAACCTTGGCCAATATTCTCAGAACTGAAAATTGGAAGGCCGATCCGTTGGCAAGAGTAGCGGCGGCCGAAAATCCAGAACAGTACTCGAGGAACATGAGGGAGGTCTTAAGCACCCCCAGTATAAAGGGATAGGGGGCAATACAGGTCTCCGAGACTGAAAATTGGATGACACCCTACCTAAGGTATCTAACGGACGAAATATTGCCGGAAGACGTAGAAAAAGCCAGGCAGACAAAGAGAACGGCTGGTTGGTACACTATAGTCGACGGGCGACTGTATCACTGTGGCTACTCGACTCCGTACCTCCGTTGTTTAACCCCAGAAGATGCGGACTATGTCTTGAGCGAAGTGCACCTTGGGATTCGCGGATCGCACGTGGGTGGCAAAAAATTAGCATTCAAAATCATGCGGTAGGGCTACTATTTGCCATCGATGAAACAGGATACACTCGAGTTTGTAAAAAGGTATGAAAGCTGCCAGTTTCACGGTAACCTTCGCCACCAGCTGTCCGCTGAGCTGAAATTCCTTCAAGCGCCGTGGCCCTTCGCACAATGGGGGCTTGACATTGCAACTGGGTAAAGAAAGTTCATCATAGCGGGCATCGACTACTTCACAAAGTGGGTCAAAGCCGTCCCTTATGCCAAAATCACAAAACACAACGCACTTGAGTTCGTCCGCCAGAACATCATCAGCAAATTTGGCATTCCAGAGGTCATTGTGACCGACAACGGAATCCAATTTTCAGGAAAACATTTCACCAATTATTGCACCAGCCACGGGGTTAGGCTAATCCTTCTTTCGGTGGCATACCCCCAAGCGAATGGATAGGTGGAGGTCACGAACCGAGCACTACTCCACGGGCTCAAAACCAAGCTGGAGGACGCAGGGGGCTCTTGGGTAGACGAGCTCACCTCAGTCCTTTGGTCTTATCGAACAACTCCGAAGGAATCAATGCATGAGATGCCCTTCAACCTCTGCTGCGAAACTGAAGCTATAATCCTGGTTGAAATCGGGTTTCCAAGCTGTGATCAACGCAGGGTGGAATCTTTCGACCCACAGGTTAACTCCCAAAAAATACGGAAACACATAGACTTGCTAGAAGAAACCCGCGATACCGCTAGAATATGGACCGCAGCCTACCAATATCGAGTCGCCAGCTACTACAATAAGAAGGTGAAAGCGAGGCAGTTCGATGTTGGAGACTTGGTCTTACGGAACATCAAGGCCATAGGAAAGGTGGTCGGCCGAAATAAGCTCTCCCCTAATTGGGAAGGGCCTTTTCTAGTCTCCACCGTCCGGCAAAACGGGGCATATAAGCTCCGAAACTAGGACGGAAAGTTGGTCCCGCGGACATGGAACGCGATCTACCTCAAACACTACTTCCAATAGGGACCCAGGTATGTGTCTTGCAAAATTATATGTGATTATTTGTGTGCACGATTTAATTAATAAAACAAGTGTTTCCTTAGCATGCTGCCTGTGCATATATATATATGTGGTTTTCATTGTAGGTTCAAAACGACCTAGGCTGCCATAAAGTCGGAAGGGTCTTCACCCTCTTGTCACTAAACCCTAGTTATCCAGGCGACCCAGGAGCGGTCGTATTTAAACTCTGGTCACCCAGGCAGCTCATAAGCGATCGTATGTAAACATTGGTCATCCAGGTGGCCCATGAGTGGTCGTATCTAAATCTTGATCATCCAATTTGCCTATTAGTGGTCGAAAAAATCTTAGGGGGCTAACGCAGCACACGCGACGACCTCCTTCATAAGGAGATAGCGTGATTAGCCAACGATGGTCGACTGGAGCAAAATGCTCCACCAAAGTAGGCCCCCCAAGTCTATACCTGGGCAGCGCCGCAAAGCTTTACTTACAGGCGAATTCTAAGCCGGCTTAACACATGCGACAGCCTAGAAGATGCCATCAACGCCCCAGAAACAAGGCAGGTGGTCAACTCACAAGAATCCTGCCCAATTGGCCGCTAAGAAAGGCAAAAAAGCAAAATACAAAGGTAAGAGCATGTGACAAATACAATGCTACTTGTATTATTGTTGAATTAAAAGATACATCATTGAATTCAAAAAAAATATACAATCACAAAAGCTATGGGGGCAATGATGGCCTTTGTCTGTCTCGAGGCTTCCCCACAAGACTGTCGTGACGCTGTGCTGACTGATTCGATAAATTGATAAAATCCACGGGGAAGTCGGGATCAACCAACCGCACAATACGCCGGCTAATGTTGATCCCTTCCCACAACCGCGCCAACATCATGCCCTCAACCTCGTGGGGGCGGATGCGGAGACTCGGATCGTTCTCTAAGGTCACCATTTGCCCAACAAGTTGATCAATGCGCTCTTTAGCTCGCTCATTCTCCTCCTTCAAATGGGCAACCTCAACTTTCAAATTCAAGCTCTCCGCCTCCACACTCGCCAGAACATCCTCCAAGGCAGCCGCGTCCTCACGGAGCTCAGCCCCCAGAGCTGCCAGCTTAGTATCGAGCCAGGCGATCTCTCGCGGAATGTTGAACTCAACGTACAGGACTTTCACGTCATTTTCTCTCAAAACGAAGGCGATGTCGATGATGAAAGCCATGGTCAGAGCTAGGGTTTGTTTTCTCTTCTTCACAAACGGAACAAGAAAGACGAAGAAACAATGAAGGCACAAGAAATTTAAAATGAGGCAATCAGGCGGTTTAAAAACCCATGTGAACCCGAAACCGTCTCGAAAACCTACGCCATTATTACCGCCGCGTGTCATTTTCCTAGAAGAAGGCTATCGAATCAAGTCCTCCGGCTCATTAAATGCCAGGATCTTGAACGTACCGTATAGGGACACGTGGCCTGCTTTTCTGGCAGGACGGCTAATGACCAACGCTTCCTTCTCCAAGTTGCCCGGAAACTTTCCACGAATGGTTAACAAATCCAGTCAACGTTTTGGAAGTACTCAAGGCTCATCTTCAAACGGGCAACGACTCCGCCGGCAGAAACAAGCGCATCCCATCATAAACATGTTAGAGGCAGGAATCCTGACCACCAGCATGGGTGGTTAGTGATAGGTAAGCCCATAGCTGGCAGGCCCAATAAGAGAAGCTGCCCAAAGTCCAGAAAGACCCAGACGCACGGTAGACAGTTAACACACTAGCATTGACCGCCCGGTGCAGAAACAAATGGCCAGAGCACTCCTTCAAGACGGTCAATATTTCTGTTGATCGGAAGTGTTGTAGCAGCAGGCCGTGAAAAGATGTTAAACCTAATACGGGTCAGGCCCAGTTTGGCAGGCGTTCCCGTACACGACAAGCAACGATCCTTTTCTTGATTTCATGCTTTCCTTAAAGTCGATCTCCTCTAAAAGGGTAGCAACAAATTCAGCGCCTTCCCTATGAAGAAGGCGTCATATTCTCTCTCCTTGCCAACAATGGAGTCTAACAGTCACAAAAATATGAAAAGAAGGCAGATAATTTGGAGATCTGTTATACGATTCAGAAAGAAAACGATCCACCAAATCATGCCAGTCAAGCCTACCAACTCAAAGAAGGCCGCCTTGCACCAGGCTAAGGATCACGCCTTCCTAGCCAAGGAAGGTCGTACTCCCCACCATCTATATAAGCCCAGAGTCTCCATTCTAAAAGGCACGCTTTTTGATACGATCTGAACCACGAATGCAAGCGCAAGGTACAACGTAGTGCTTGAGCATACTTTCTCTCAATTTCTCACCTTCCAATCTCACTCCAAGCCTCCAGATTACAGAGACTTCTCCCGCTTTTTGAGAACCGTCCTCCAAAATTTTCACACTTTTGGAATATAGCTTCCACTCGTTCTTTGCGAACATCGAGTCAGAAATCATACTCTCTACGAGTCACGGAAACATCTCTACATTTACAGGCCAACACTCCCGCTAATCTCATTCTCTCTCTCTTTTACTTGTCAGTTCACCTTCTAAAATTCGAAGGCTTGTTACTGACTTAAGCGTCGGAGTATTTTCGGTGAGACGACATCCCGCCGGCACCTAACCTCTTGTTTACTATAGTGACGTGCAGGATTCAGACTTAGTGAACGGATTCAGATCTAATCAATCAAACAAATCCGAATCTGTTCGAAATTGGATCTAGGTACGCATCAAATATAATATTTT
>JAODPA010067946.1:0-10387 GCA_025585075.1 Nepenthes mirabilis | reverse complement strand
ATATAATATATATATATTACGTTTCTTTTAATCCCAAACTTTAATTCGACACCCGAACGATTGAATGGGCACACTCCGGCACCGACCCATCAATTCCGGATATTCTTCCAAAATTTCATAATATTAAATTAATTTTTCACATGCCTGAATTATCCAAAATTACCGAAAATAATAAATAATTTCAATTTAGTCCGATAAAAATATTTCAGGATTTCGGGATGTTACACGTATACTGGCTCTTGAAGGAGAAATCGAGCAGCTTAGGAAACAACTCAAGGATGAGGTTGCCAGCTGTAGTCAGAGTTAAGGATGAGGCTCCGGCCGGAGGGAGTGAATCCTGCTCTGGACGGAGTTATCTCGACGTCAGTAGGCTTTGCCGGAGGCTGGCCTTACTGGAGGATTCAAACTTCCGCGTTGGCGTTCTGGACCCCCGCAACTCACACGCCTGAACTCGCAAGCAGTTGGTGGATTACCACATCCCAAGCTCTTCCAGAGGCCATTGGGATCATTAGCTGATAGTTGTTTTAGTCGTTGCCGCATTTTCTTCTTTTTCTTTCTCGCCCCCCTTTTTTTTTTGTAACTATTGTAACCGGGTCTGTTACTGTAACAAAATTTGTTATCTTGTTGCACCGTTTCGCCTTCTGAACATCCTGTTTCTTGATTGGCTTTTTCCGTTTCGCGCTATCGTGCGCCCCTTTGTGGGCTTCACTATCGTGAGCCCTCATTTAATGCGGGAGCGCCATCGTGGATCCCTGACAGACAGTTAAGGCGACGCGCTTGTCAGTTTGGCGTTTGGCCATGATTGCAAGCGATTTCGGATCTTGCGGTGCGTTGTCAAGCTGGCACGTGTCCTGATCGTCTGCGGTGGGAGGCGCTTTGGCTTCCCGCCCATTGGCCTTTTGTCGCCTATTTAAATCAATCAGGGTAGCTTACTCCTTTTGCTGAGATTTTTACCATAGCGTACTTGTGTCAACAGAGAGAGACATGGTGAAAAAGAGAGAGAGTTCTTCTTCTTCCCAGGCTCCCAGGGCGACTTGTCATGGCATCCATAATACTAAGTCTGTCCTGATTGCGGGCGCCACTGCTTCCCTTGTGGTCGATTACGGCCTTCCCAGTGATTGGAGCTATCGCGTTCCTGGTGCACTAGATAGAGCCAGCGCCCCCCCGCGGGCTACATCACGGTGTACGAGCACCATTTGAGGGGGTACTTTGCTACCCCATGCATTGCACGCTATACGCGCCGGTGGACGCGTTGAGAGTTCCGGTGGCGAGGCTTCACCCCAACGCCTTGCGCTATTTGGTGTCTCTGTGTATCTTTGCCCACCTCCACGGTGGTTTTTTCGACGCCAAGGCAACTAGGCTGATCTTTCGGTTCACAGAGTCGGAGGATTGGATGTCGATGTCGCCAAAGACGGGGTTCTTCTTTCGTGGAACTAATCCTGACTCGGTGAAGGGTTGGAAGGAGCGCTTCTTCTTTCTACAAGAGCCCTCCGACTCTGAGCTTCCGCCGGTGTGGTGCCCGATTTCAGAATTCTTCCAGGAGAAGCCGCCGACTGAGGATGCCGTGGAGGCGGCGGAGCTTATTTCTGCCATCAAATCCGAGGAGGTGAAGTTCTCAGTCCAGGGCTACTTCTTGACTTCCATCACGTTCAAGGCCTGCGAATGGGGACCTCCCTCGGGATGGGAAATCGCTGGCCTCGGCAAAAGAGAACCTGGAGATACGGCCGCTCCTCGATCGTCCGGGGGGGACGAGGAGGAAAGTTGCTGCTTTGTTGGAGTCATCGACAAACAACGAAGAGGAGGAGGCTTCCTTAAAGAGGTTGAGGGAGGCCGGAGGGACTTCCACACAGCGGTCCAAAAGACAGGTCGCCAGCTCTTCTGCTGTTGTGGGGAGCACGGTTCCAAAGGTTGCTACGAGCGCGGGTCACCAGGGGGAGACCGTCGAGCCATCGCTGACTTCGGCCGCAGGACTATCCGTCTCCGAAGCCTGCGAGGTGGAGTCTCAACCCGTTGGGAGTCCCCTCGCTCGTTCCATTGTAGAGGAGTCTGCGGACGTCGTCCCGAAGGCGAAGGATGACGTTGTTGTTCTTGAAGATCCGAAGGGTTCACTTCTGGCCGCGCCTGTGTTGACACCGGAGGCCAGGGGGCCTGTGGAGCCAACTGTAATATTCGTGGAGCCCTTTTCGGAGTTCTGAGCCTTCAAAGGCGCAGCTCCATCACCTGAGGAAGGAGTCGCGTTCGCCGCTGACCAGGTCTAGGCTAGCGAGAGGGCAACCGGGACATCCTCGTGGTAGGAGCCCCCGAGCTTTCCGACAGCCACCACCCTTCCGGCCAGCCTGCCTCCAGCAGGCGAAGGACTGGGACCACAGGGAGAGGTTCTTTCGGGTGATCTCACACGCTCTCCGAGTGTCGCCCCTACTCAGATATGGTCGCTTCAATCTGGCCTTCCTTTGCTGCTATATGCTTTGGGAATACCTCTGATGTCGCTTCTTATGTAGGCTCCAAGTAGTGCCAACCCCTTTGATGAGTTGACCGCCCTCCTTCGTGGGGATCCGCAGCAGGTCATCTCTCGCGGCAGGGCCCGATTTGCTTCTCTCGAAGAGGAGAATGGGCGCCTACAGCAGAGAGTGTCACAACTGGAGGCCCTACTTTTCGCCTCGGAGGACGATAATGCTCGGTTGGTCAGAGACATGGTTGGTCGGCTCTCTTCGTCGGAGTCACGGCTGGCGTTGGAGGCGCGATATTGGGACGGCATCCGCCTGTGCAGCAAGATCGCCTCCTTGGTGGCTCCCTACATTCCGGAGGGGGTCTTTCACCCGGGGAACGTCAGGATACGGGAGGCATCTCGCGTGAGGAACTTTCATAAGGAGGCTGCTTCGTCTTGTCTTCCTGATTAGCCTCCATTTGTGTTGATTGCTAGACTGTCCTTTACCGCCGTTCCTTGCTTTTGTGTCATACTTATTTCTTGTAAATGAATAGAAAGTGGCTATTTCTTCTTCGCACTTGTACTTCTTCTGTCGTGGCATGTCGCTTGCAGTCTTCGTTTGCTGTGATCTGTGGGATCATTTTCCATGCTTGAATGCTAAGCTCTTCTGAGCTATTGTCGCTAAGGCCCTGTCCAGGCGCCTTCTTGCGCAGTGCTCGTCCTTCGTCAGAGGATATCGTCGCAGCTCACGCGTATAGTGGGAAGCTCGATCCAGCGGAGCGGATGTCGTCGCAAGTCCCGTGGAGCCACGGCGAGGGTTAGCGCGGTTGTCAGGCCACGGTAACCGGACTCTTGGGTCTAGGCCTTGGTCGCGTATGATTGCAGGAGGTGTGTGACCCCTGCTCAAGGCGCTATAATCACCAAGTTGAGGTCCTAGCCCACAACCATTGTAGACTGATGGTGCTCTCTTCTGTTCAAGAAGGTTGCCGCACGCCTGCGATTTTTGCCCCCTAAAGTTTTATTGGCCATAGGTTGGGGACTTCAGAAGCCCCTAGGCTTGATGCTTTGACCGCCTGGGTCGTTGGCGCGAAGCCTGTTTGATGGACCACCTGGGTCCTTTTGATGAGATGTCTTAGCCTGCGATTGGCTGCCTCCGGGCCGTCTGGCGCGGAGCCTAATCTTAGGGGGCCGCCTAGGTCTACTGGCGCGGAGCCAAGATGTATGGAGCCATCCCCGGGCCACCTGGCGAGGAGACGAAGTCCTGAGACAGTCGATTTCGGACCGCTTGGCACTAGGCCAAGGACTGGTTTTACGGACGGATGTTTGTCCTCCCGACTTAGGGGCAGTGTAGGTCGTATGATTTAAGGATGAGATGCATGTCATTAGTTCACACAAATGAAGATGCAGGATAACAGGAAGAGTGATTATATTAATAAAAGATAAAACACATGTCCAAGCATTCGTCATGATGCATGCGGGTGTAACTTACCTGGGCTGATGTAGCATTACTGATAGTACTTCCTTAAGTTGGCGGTGTTTCAAGTCCGCGGGACCAGTTTTCCGTTCTGGGCGCACAGCTTGTACGCTCCGCTTCGGAGGATTGCAGAGACGATGAACGGTCCCTCCCACCCAGGGGAGAGTTTGTTCCTGTTCGCGGTCTTTCCCGCCGCCTCTACGCTCCGGAGGACCAGATCTCCAACTTTCAGAGGGCGTGCCTTTACACGTTTGTTGTAGTACCGCGCGACTCGCTGCTGATAGGCCACGGTCCGTAGTCGTGTAGCGTCTCGAACCTCCGAGAGCAGGTCTAGACATTCCCGGAGCCTTTGTTCTTTGGTGGCTGGGTCAAAGCACTCGATCCGTAGGCTTGACATCCCCACTTCTACGGGGACCACAGCCTCAGCCCCAAAGCAAAGGTTGAAGGGCGTCTCCCTGGTCGACTCCCATGCAGTTGTCCAATACGACCACAGTACGAACGGTAGCTCTTCAGTCCAAAAGCCCCCTGCGTCTTCCAGTCTGGTCTTCAATCCGTGCAGCAATGTGCGTTGGTAACCTCGACCTGTCCGTTGGCCTAAGGGTGCGCCACAGACGTATGGATCAGCTTGATGCGAAGGTTGCGGCAGTACTTCGTAAAGCATTTACCGGTGAAATCGGTTCCATTATCGGTCACCACGACCTCAGGAATCCTGAAGCGGCAAACGATAACATGACGGAGGAACTCCGTCGCATTCTGCTCAATGATCTTGGCGAGAGGGACAGCTTCCACCCACTTGGTAAAGTAGTCGATGCCAACGATCAAGAATTTTCTTTGCCCGGACGCCAAAGGCAGGGGCCTAAGTATGTCGAGCCCCCATTGTGCCAATGGCCATGGAGATTGGAGGTAGTGCAGTTCCGTATGCGGCTGATGCGTCATATTGCCGTGGATTTGGCAACTTTCACACTTCCGAACGAATTCCATAGCGTCTCGCTTCATGGTGGGCCAATAGAATCCTTGTCGCATGACTTTGAATGCAATGTTCTTGCCCCCAATGTGCGAGCCGCACAGTCCAAAATGCACTTCTGCTAGAGTGTAATCGGCTTCCTTTGGCGTGAGGCACTTCAGAAGGAGAGTGGAATAGCCTCACCTGTATAGTCTTACGTTCAGGACCGTATACCATCCTGCCGTCTTCTTGATTCGCTTGGCCTTGTTGTCGTCGTCTGGCAGGGTCCCTTCGGTCAGGTACTTCACGTATGGCGTCATCCAATTGTTTCCTGCGTCGACCCGCAGAACTTCTTTGTCTTTGGCGTCGATGCTAGGTGCGGTCAGGACTTCCCTGGGCTCTCTTGCGTATTGCTCCACGGATCCGGCGGCCGCGTCCCAGGCCAGTCGATCAGCGCGCTCGTTTTCCGATCTTGGGATGTGTTCGATCGCGAACCTGTCGAACTCAGGGATCAGGGCCTTCGTTTTCGTCAAGTACCTCACAAGCTGTGGGTTCGAGGCATCGAAGTTCCCCTTCACCTAGTTGACCACAAGCTCAGAATCACTGCGCACAACCAACGACCCAACGGAACACTCCTTAGCTAGTCGCAGGCCCGCGAGGAGAGCCTCGTATTCTGCCACGTTCGTGGCCGGGAAGGCCAACGTGACTGAGTATGTGATCTCCATGCCTTCCGTTGTTTTCAGTATGTGATCTCCTCGGATTGCCGTCTCCTTCTGGTGTCGGTGTCGGTGTTACCGCTTCTACGATAAAGTCTGCCAGTGCCTGTCCCTTCACGGCTGGCTGGGGTCGGAATTTCAGGTCGAATTCTCCTAGCTTGACAGCCCAGTTGACCAGCCGTCCAGACGTCTCCGACTTCTGCAAGATCGACTTCAGCGGCTGGTCCGTCAGTACGACGATCCGGTGTGACTGGAAGTAAGGCCGCAGCTTCCGCGCCGCATAGACAAGCGCGAGCGCCACCTTTTTCGCGTGCGGATAGTGGGCCTCCACGTCCGTCAGCACCCGGCTTATGTAGTATACTGGTTGTTGTCTTCCTTCGTGCTCCCTTACTAGCACTGAGTTGAGGGCCGCTACCAATGTGGCTAAGTAGAGGTAGAGATCTTCTCCTTCGCGCGGCGAGCTTAAGAGCGGCGCGCTGGAGAGGTAGGTCTTCAATTCCCTGAAAGTTTCGTCGCATTCTTCACTCTACCTGAACCCCTGCGATTTGGTGCCCCTTAGCGCCTTGAAGAATGGTAAGTATTTTTCTACTGACTTAGCGAGGAACCGCGAGAGGGCTGCTATTTGATCGGTCAGCTTCTGCACTTCTTTTATCGTCCGCGGAGGGTTCAGATCTAGGATGGCCTTGATCTTCTCTGGGTTGGCTTCGATGCCACGTTGGGACACGATGAAACCCAAGAATTTTTCGGAGGTCACTCCAAAGGCACATTTGGCAGGGTTGAGCTTCATCCCGTGCCGCCGGAGGACTTGAAACATCTCGTCCAGGTCGTTGACTTGGTTGCTGGCTATCTGGCTCTTCACAAGCATGTCATCGACGTATACCTCCATGTTCCGTCCGATCTGGACTTCGAACATCTTGTTCACAAGGCGCTGGTAAGTCACGCCAGCATTCTTGAGCCCAAAGGGAATCACTTTGTAGCAATACGTCCACTGGTTTGTCATGAACGAGGTGTGCTCCTCATCTTCTGGGTCCATCTGAATCTGGTTGTACCCAGAGTACGCGTCTATGAAACTCAAGAGCTCGTATCCAGACGTGGAGTCCACGAGTTGGTCGATCTTGGGGAGTGGAAAGCTGTCTTTGGGGCAAGCCTTATTCACGTCAGTGAAGTCGACGCACATCCGCCACTTGCCGCTGCTCTTCTTTACTAATACAACATTGGACAGCCATTCCGGGTATTGGACTTCTCTGTTGAATCCGGCGTCCAAGAGTCTCTTCGCTTCTTCCCTTATAGCGACCAACTTTTCGACAGAGTGGTTCCTTCGCTTTTGTCGAACGGGCTTTCGGCTCGAGTCAAGGCCCAGCCTTTGGACGATGACTTCGGCCAGTATTCCGGGCATGTCAGCGGGGACCCAAGCAAACACATCGGAATTGGCCCTAAGGAAGGTGATCAGCCGGTCGCGTTCTGTGGGTTGGAGAGATCTGCCCACATTGATGCATTTTTCAGGCTCGGTGGGGTATAAAGCGACCACCTCCGTTTCCTCTCTGGATTGGGCCTGTTGCAGCAAGGTCTCATCGCGGAGGTCAAGGTCTTCGTCGGGGTGGCATGGCACCGCAGGGTTGATATGGGACAGGTAGCATATCCGTCCCATCTCCTGATCTCGGAGGACTTCTCCCACTCCCCATGGGGTGGGAAACTTCACCTTCAGGTGTGGGATGAATGTAATAGCTCCGAAGGTGGTCATGAAAGGTCTTCCCAATATGGCGTTGTAGACGGATGGAAGGTCAATGACAAGGAACGCCAGCTCTCGCATCACAGAGCGCGGGTGGGTCCCCATAGTGACTTCCAGCCGAACTATCCCTTGTACGGGAACTGGCTCGTTGTCCAAGCCGTACAAGGGTCCGCTGGCGGCTTTCATCTGGCTTCATTTTAGCCCAAGTTTAAAGAAGGCAATGAGATACAGCAAATTTTGAGAACTTCCATTATCAATGAAAACTCGTTTCAGTTGATAGTCATCCCCGTCACCTGAAACGATGGCTGATACAACAAGGGGGTCGGTATGGGGAGAGGTTACATGAGCCATATCGTCGCTACTAAAGCTAATGATATCATTACTAACCCCTATCTTCACTCGCTTGTTGCTGGAAGTTGGCTCCGACTACCCGCGCCTGGTATCCTCAACGGTCGTGGAGGAGACCATATTGACCACGCCGGCGGCTGTGCGGGCCCTCGGAGGCTCGTTGGCTTCACCATCAAAGGCTGCTGGTCCCTGACCCTGATTCTTCACGAACCGCTTCAGATGTCCACGTCGGATCAAATCCTCGATCTCCTGTTGCAGCGTCACAGTTCTCGGTTGAGTATCCCACGCAGCGGTGGTACTGGCAATATTTTGTTTCATCGCTGCCACTAGGACCCTTGGACATCTTTGGCCACTTGAAGAACTTCTCATCCTGGATCTGTATCAGGATGTTCGTGCGGCTGTCATTCAGAGGGGTCAGGGAAGCTCTGCTGTAGTCCTTTCTGGGCCCTGGCAGGGGCCGCTGTTGTTTTCGGCGCTCCCGGAAGCGCTGGTTGTCGTTGTCCCTCTTTCTCCCATCAGATGCTCTGGGGGCTTCCGGAGGCCGGTCCACTCGCTCGAGGCACTTCGCCTCATTAGCCTCTTCGGCCGTAATGTACGCCCGGACGATGGTCTCAGCCTCCCGGAAGGTCTAAGGGCGCTGGTGCGATAGGTGCTTGAAGAAGTCCCCCGCCGCCAGGGTGGCGATGAAGGCGTTGAGCTTCAGCTCGTCAGAGAGTTGGGGGATCCGCCGCGCCTCGGTGATGAAACGGTTCAGGAACCGCTTTAGACTTTTATCTGACTTTTGGCGGAGGCGGACCAGGTGCCATGGTTGCTTCTCCTCCCTTCGGCTGGAGGCGAACTGGCTCAGGAAGCTGTCAGCAAGCTCGTCAAACGAGCGTATGGAGTTCGGGGGGAGGCCGTGGAACCAGAGCAGCGCGTCCCCCCTGAGGGTGACGGGAAAGCACTGGCACATCAGGGCCTCACTATCCCCTTGCAAAGACAAGTGTGTACGGAAGCAGTTGAGGTGGTCCATTGGGTCCTTGCTCCCGTCATACCCTTCTAGGACCGGCATCTTGAACTTGCTTGACAACGGTTAGGTCTGCAAGTCCATGGAGAAGGGCGATCTCCGGAGGTCGGCGGAGGAGGGCACGGGCTTCTCCTTACGCAGGGTGTCCCACAGCACTTTGACTTTCTCCTCCATCGACAGATCCGCAGAGCCTCTCCGCGCATTGATGATGTCACGGAGCTCCGTGCTGCCCCGGAGGTGTGATTGAGCTCGTCGGGGATGGCGACTCTCCGCCTGAATGGCTCGCTAACAGTTGGAGCCTGCCGCGGTCGGCCTCCCATTGCCGCGCGAGTCGCGAGGGTTAATCCCCTCAGGGCTCTCCTCCCGATCGTCGCGGACGGGATGACTCTCCGCTTTGCTGGGATCACTCCGCATGGGACCGCCTGGGCTGCGGCGTTGTCGAGTTGGTGGGCTCACCTCCTACGGGCCGCGGCTCGACGCCTAGCCTTCTTCGAAGTGGATGCTTGAGACGCTGGTGGGGCAGCCCCCAACAATGGGACTCCCGTGTGCTCGCATAAAGCGCAAAGGATCAGTTTGACGTCGTCCATGTCCGCAGCTAGGCGGTTGACATCAGGCGCTGGACGGTCGTTCTCCTGGTTCCCAACGGGGGGATCTTCATTTTGGGCAACGACCTCCATTGCCGGAGCGCTGGCTTGCACTCGAGTGTTCACCATCTTTTGGTATTCAGGAGCAAGGTGGAAAAGAGACACTTAGCTTCTCGTCAGTTTTCTACAGACGGCGCCAATGTTGCGTCCCGGGTCCGCGGTTGCCGTACGAATTAGAGAGCCTTCGGATTTCTAAGCACGCTGCGGCGTCAGGAGAAGGATCCGGTCTCCGTCACTATGAACCTGGACCTGCACAACACAAACAACGAACAAGAGATCTGGGGTCCGGCAGGATTTCTCCCACCGAGGCCGCTCCGAAGCTCAAGTCAGCAAATTCCCGCAATGAACAGAAATGGTGCACGCTAAGAGCGGTGCGCGAAAGAATGCTGTAAAAGCGTAAGAGATGCGTGAATAAAGGTGTGAAAAAATGCAGTGAGCAGGTGATGGGAGGTCTGGCTCCCTTGGTGCACCGCAGCGGGTGGCTAACTTTCCCGTAGTCTGAGATGACGTCGGGGAGCAGTGGCGAGCTAGCTTATGCCAAACGGAAGTGAGTCACTCCTCAATTCCAGCTCTTGCTTCTTTGCGAATTCGTGGCAAGTTGCGACTGAGAAGCTTAGTTAGAGAATTAGGGGATTGGAGTCGAATCGAATCCTCTTCTCTGTGGGGTGTGGGAGATTTTATAGGCCCCTTCCTCTTAGACTCTGGGCGGCAAGGTGCACGTTGCGGGGGCTCCTTTGCCGCTGGTCGCTGTCGTGGATGGTTAGTCGTGTCGGCTATCCTTCTGCCGTAGCTGGCAGGTTCCTGGCGTTGCCGGCCACACCTAATTTTCCCCGGAATGAGGATTGGCTGGCTGCCTGCAGGCGGTTGCGTGTGCCGTTGGCATTATGCCAGCTGCTTCTCCATTGGTTCGTCTTTTCGCCGTTCTGTTGGCAACGCATTAAATGTTCTGCAGAGTTTCCGCCGCCTTCTTCCAGCGTGGCTCTGTGCACATTCTTGGGCCGGGCTCGTCGCCCTGCGTGGGCTCTATTATCCTCCTGTGGGCCTCTAATCTTGTTATGGGCCTGAAAATTCTTTATGAGCCAGAAAATGAGACCCAACAATA
>JAODPA010067945.1:0-10387 GCA_025585075.1 Nepenthes mirabilis | reverse complement strand
AAAGCATCTATGTTGACTCTTTTTTTTTAGTATAGCCAAAATAGAAAAGTAAAAATAATATAAGATAAAATTATGCCATATTTTTGTAAAATCTGATATTGAAATCCTATTAATGTTTAAAAAATGGACAATATCCATTGGTGGTAAACTTCATTTTTGTTTGGGTGTTTTCCAATGTCTTTTAATTTTTACTAGTACGTCAATTACTTGATTGTCTTTTTTCAGGATGACTTACCAAAAAAAAAAAGTCCTTTTTTAGGATGTATGTCATGTTATATTCCTAGTTTCTCCTAAGATAGTCTTGCAATTTGTATTTAGGCCTCTATTTAGCTTTTAAACTACCGTACTTGAGTCAGTTTCGATAATTATTTTGTGTAATCTTTTACTTCATATATTTATGAGAGCGTGTCAAATTGTCAATATTTCTATTTGAGAATATCCATTCTTCTCAACCAACCAGAATGTGTAACGTCCCTGGCACATCCGCATGTGGATATTGTCCGTTTTAGCTTAGGAGAACTTCACGGCGTCCCCAACCTACAGGCCAAGGCCTGAGAGAACTTCGCGGCGTCTTCAGCCTACAGGCCTAATAGTTTTATTCCTGGCGAGCCAACAGCCCCCAAAACGCGTCCACAAGGAGGAGATATCCACGTCCTTATAAAGGCACGCTTCGTTCACCTCCCTATCCGATGTGGGACTTTAGTTCACCCTCTTTGGGGACCCAGTGTCCTCGCTGGCACATCGGACCGGATCCCGGCTCTGATACCATCTGTAACGTCCCTGCCGTATCCGCATGTGGATATTGTCCGCTTTGACTTGAGAGAACTTCACGGCGTCCCTAGCCTACAGGTTGATGCCTGGGAGAATTTCGCGGCGTCTCCAGTTTACAGGCCTCACGGTTTTGTTCCTGGCGAGCCAACGGCCCCCAAAATACGTCCACAAGGAAGATGTATCTACGTCCTTATAAAGGCACGCTTCGTTCACCTCCCCATCCGATGTGGGACTCTACAGAATGTTTGAACATCCATTAAGCCCTGTCATTTCTACCAATTCCTCCAAAGCCTACTCTTCAATCCATGTCAATGCTAACATTTGCATTTATCTTGATTTATCCAGCTCTAAAAAAATTTATCTATTAATCCTGTTTATAGGGTTATAATATAGTTATAAGAGGAGGTGAATACTTTGAAGATTAGAAGTCAATAAGCGGATTGATTTCTTATACTTGGGTGATAAATTCTAATCTTCCCCAAAAATAGATTTATTATGCCAAACCCATGAAAGCAAAATTATTGTAAGGAAAAGATACTTGGGTGAGGGTTTTAGAGTATATACCTAGGTCATATTTGGCTTGCAGTATAGCTCGTCAAATCTACTTGACTCGTTGATAGTCTTTGACAATGTATTAGAAGTTTCTAAAAGTTCATATAGGTTGTAAGCGGGTGATGATGTCACATTTATTCCAAATATGTAAGTATTTGTAAGTAATTTATCCCTCAACACAAGTCAAATGAAGGTTTTGAATTTTGGTGGTGCTTTAATTTTTCATATATTAGTTGATGTTGCTTTTTTTTTTCGGTAATTATATTAGTTGACATTGCATCTATTATAATTGGTTGATCTTGAAAGAGATTATAAATCTTTTTAGTCTTATATTTTTCGAAAGTTATGTCCCAAATTTATTTACCTTCATTACCTGAATGTTTTAGGACATGAGTCCCCTATAACTTGTTGAGGCCTTTCTCATTGAGTTTGCCTTTTAATATATCCCATTTTTATTCGTCACCTGACTGCTAGTAATTCGCTACTCTGTGTTTCAGTGCGTTTCAGCATTAAGCCATTTGTCTGTCCAAAATCTAATCTTTTGTTCGTATTCAATATTCCTTATGGTTCTTTTGTGGATTAAATCTCTTGTCATAATAATGATGTTATGTAGAGGAAGTATTTTTATTTTTGCTTCAAGAAAGTTAAAATTTTTTAGATGTTTGGCCATAAATATTTGAGCTGATAATTTGTTTGAGCCACAATACAACTCCCACCACACATTTCCTAGAATGGCTAAATTGTTATTATATGTCTTTCTAAGACCTCTACTTACCCAAATAAAAAAGGTCTTTCTAAGACCTCCACTTGCTTTCAAGGTATATACCTTTTTCCGATTAACGTGGTGAACTTTACAATTTTTTCAAAGAAAATTTCTATTAATCTGATCAAATTTTTTACATGTGCTATCGGGCAAGATGCGCACTTGCATCATAAAATAGGAACTGCGTTAAGTCATAGTTTGAATGAGAGTTGCTCTTCCTGCAATATATATATGTCACGTCATCCAACTGATAAGGCTTTTTTGGACTCTTTCAATGATTATTCTGTAATGAATCTTATTAGTGCGACTGTGAATCATTTGGGTACCCAAATAGGTTTCATGGTTTCTAACTAGCCTGAATCGACATAAAACTTGAAGCTCGAAAGCGATGCTTTTGGAGACACATAAGGACACGAAAATTTGGAATTTTCTCGTGTTGCTGGTTTGCCCAACGGCTTGACAGAAGCAATTAAGCAATCTTGAAAATATTGGGGAGCTGATTTTTGGTAGTTTTAGCAAATAAAATGAAGCCATCCGTGAAAATAAGGTGAAAGATGGTTGGTCCGAATCTACAAACCTTAATCGATTTTTACTTTCTTTCTAAAACATTTTTTGTTAATGAGGTGAGAGACACTCAATACAAAAAGCAAAAAGGTAGAGTGAGAGGGGTCCTTTGTCTGATGCTGTAGGATAGTTTGAAATTGTTAGTAAATTCTCCGTTTCAAAGCATTGTAAATGTGGACATGATGATACACTCCGTATTAAGTCTCACAAGATAGTTATGAAAGTTGAGTGTGAAGAGCGTGTCGTGGATAAAGTTCTATCTAGTTTTGTCAGAAGCCTTAGCAAGGTTGATTTTTAGGGCCATTAAAACATTTTTCCCTTTGGCTTTTCCCATAGTATGTAGCATTTTTTGTACTATCAAAATGTTATCACGACCCTTTCTTAATTTTAGTGATTATTTTGTTAATCATGTTATATAATGCAATAGGCCTAAATTGGTAAAAGTTTTCAGGTCTCTCCACCTTGGGTATGGAACCAGCATGGTCTGATTTCTATCATTAGGGACTGACCATCTTGGAAAGCTTCAGTTGCGATTTCGTAAAGGTCCTCCTTCATTAATTCCCATGCATTTTGGAAGAACAGGCATGGAATTCGTCTAGTCCAGGAGCCTTGAGAAGTTTCATTAAGAACAAAGATTACTTAATGTCCTCAAACTTGAGAAGTCCATGGTCAAGAATTATGCTTCTGGGCCAAAGGTGGGGGAGGCTTTTGTTGAGAGAGAGATTCAGGTTTGAGAAGATATTTTTAAAATAGTTAATTACCCCTTGATCATATGCTTGTCTTAAGTCTAATCTCCATGATCAATATTAAGTGCGGCAATTCTATTATGATGCCTCTTACTTATAGTAGTTTAAAGAAGAGTTTCGTAATTCTCTCTTTCATGGCAAACCAGTTGAGTCTTGATTTTTAGAATTGGTAAACTTTCTCACAATCAAGGATCACCTGATAGTGTTAGATGAGTTTTTCTTCAAGCTCCTTTAATTAGACTGAATCAACCCGAAACTGGGCATCCTAAACTACCTTGAAGCGATTGGCTAAATTTCTTTTTTCCTTAAAGATATTATCAAATTTTTTCCTATTCCAAAATTTTTTTTTAAAGATTGTTTATTTTCTATAGTCTGAGGTACGTCTTTCCAAATCTTCTCGATGAGCTCATTATAGTTGAGATGGCTACACTATATAGCCTCAAATCTAAAAGTCTTTGCGTGCCTAGGAGGTAGGGCAAGGCCATCTGTGTAGAGGCAAATGGGATAATAGTTAGATGAGATTCTATTATGGTTAATGACTATGACCGTTTGAAATTTAGCTTTCCAATAATCATTTGTGAGGGCTCTATCAAGTCTTCTTTTTTTTATTGAGATTGGATACTACCTCACGTTCGACCATGTATATTCTGGTTTTCTACAGCCAATATTTTTCAGGTTATATTCCTCGTGCTAACTTTGAAATTGAAAACATTTATTAAGATTGATTGCTTTCCTACTTTGCTTTTATTCAAGGGTAAGGATGTTATTAAAATTTCCAATTATGCACCAAGGAAGTTGAAGGGTGGATGCTAGATTTGAGAGCTTCACCCACATAACTTTCCTATTGCTTTATAGAGGGCTAGCGTAGATGACAGTAAGTAGCCACCTTGTGTCCCTATTATCCTCTTTGATAACAGTGTAAATCACATACTTGTGAATATCAAGAATCTCAATTGTTATTAGGTCTTTGATCTACAGGAGCCAATTTCCTTTTAAGAAGTCTTGGACTTCACTAATAGCAAATCCATTCATGCCTATTTTCCTCATTACTTTTGTCGCTATTTTACCAGTGATATGTGGCTCTAAAATTATAATGATTTTATATTTTTGGCTGATTCCGATATTTTTAAGCTCATTGTGAAATTCCTTTCTAACTGCCCTACGGTAATTCTTCGCAATATTTGCATTAACATGTTGTACTTCCTGAAAGTGTATCCATTCCCATATTCTCATCATGCTAGTATCTTAAACTATTTTATTTTCAGCTACTACGTGGCATAGCTTAGGGCGTGACTTAAATGCTACTCTAGATTTCTTTGGATTGTGATTTGAAAGCTAGTAAAGGAAGGGTTACAGGAATTCAGTATGAGGCTAAGCCTACTTAGCGATAGGTTTTAAGGTGTTCGTGGGTGGGTTATGTAATGGTCAAGATTTTTTAACTCGATAAACTAAATTAATTAAGACTAATAAATAATAAAAATCCAAAAGCCAGGAACTCATATCGAAATACCATAAAAATTTAATTGATGAAACCTACTTCAATTTCGATTAATAGAAGATAGAATTAACGATAGGAAACTAATTTAGTTAATAAATTCTCAATTGATGAGTAATTAAATTGATTTCGGTTAGATATGAGATGACCTAATCATTGAAATTAACTCAATTAATAACCGAATTTTACCCGATTAATTAAATATAGCTAAAACCAAATTAATTAAGATATTTCAACACATAGGACACACATGAAAAGCCCTCAATTAGGCTGAATTCTTAAAAATTCAGCAAGAGAAAAATTCAGCAGAAGGGGCATGATAGTAGGTAGCTGTAAACTTTGCCAATTTCAATAATTTAGCAAGGAATTCAACCTATATGTAACACAAGACATTAGTATACACATGATAGCTCCCTAATTTAATTAAATTTCCCAAGAATTAGGAAGAAAATTGGCTGCATAATGCAGCAAATTCAGCTGCATCTGCAGCCGGACAGCATCATGGGACACGGCAACCCAATTTCCCAACTGAATTTTCCATAATTCAGCAAAGGAATTTAACACTCCTCTCCGACATCCACATGGCACTCATAGGGTATTAATAATACACACAACACTTGGCCGGAAAAAAAAATAATAATAGAAAGAAAAGCGGGGAAAAGGGTCTCGGCATCAGCAAAGGAAATCAGCAATGCTGATTTCAGCACACCAAACATTTCCTAATTAATATATCAATTAAATAAACTAATTAAGGGATGAATTTTGGCATGGGAAGAGAGGAAACACGTGGCAAATTAAAGGACCAAACACATGTAAAAAGAAGCTTCAATAAGATAAAATAAAGTGGCACAAAAGGAAGTCCCCAAATCCATGTTGAAGCTGATTCAGCATGGAGATTAACCGAGAATTTGCCACCAATATGGGCATGTGGCATCTTCAAATTACTTTGGGGGAAGACTCAACACTTTAATAAAGAGAATAAGTAAGAGAAAGGGAAAAAAAAAGCCGGGTAAGAACAGAAAGAAAAATCAGAAAGCAGAGAGAGAAATAGAACCGATTCAGGAGGCTGAGGAAGGTGAAATGAAGACAGCAAGGAAATTTAGCTGAAAATTTGGCAAGTGTACTTGATTTTCTTCTTCTTTTGGTGTTGATTATTGATTATTCCTTTAAGTATTTTTGTTCTAATGCTTACCTTGTGATTATTTCTTGCTCATATCATCATATTAGCATAAGTTATACTTTTAGCTGAAATTGGAGGCAAAATTTAGAGGCAGAACAGTCTCTATAATTTGACCTATTCGGTGACCAAATGGTCTCCAAATAATCTCAAATTTGGTATACAATAAGCTTAATATCTTACCTAAGTGGTGACCAAATGGCTCCTGGAAATGAGCGGAAATGGTCCCTGAACAGACCCTTGCATCAGTAGCAGCCCAAATTTTGACAGTTTGATAACATCCGAATTTACAGCCTAGGAACTGGGCTCCAAATTGGCCAAGCTGGCCGTCATATAAACTTAAGTATCTTAGGATGATGTTTATCTGTCACCCTGAAAAATTGGTCACGAAATGGTCACCAAAATAGCAACCGAATTCTGCTGCAATAGAAATTTCTGAAGCAGAATTCTGGTTTGTGGATCATGACCTGAATCAGCTGTAAAATCAACTTGAACCGACCATGAACTGAACATGAACTTAAACATGAGCCTCTTAGCTGTAATGGGATGCCTTGAACCAGCCAAAAATGGGCCTATAGGTGGCTATAAAATCGGAAATTGCAGAAACAGTGCCTGAGTATCTTTGCTAATTTTGAATTGGCAGCTTGGGAAGAATGGACTGAACCGGACCCATTACAGCTACACTGGCAGCTGGCCGGCGAATATATAATCTACTAAGATTGAACTAACTACCAGTAAAATGGCCGCCTCAAACTCCTTAAGATAGGTACTGAACCGGCCTCCTAAACAGGACCAAACCGGATTGAGCATCCTGGATGCTGAATCTGGTAGCTTGAAGAAACAAATCAAACTGCCCTGAAACCGGTTGAACCAGCACCCGACCCGATCAAATTATTAAGTATTAAGGTTAAACTATTCGCCTATAAATTATAGCTAAAAATACCTCTGAATTGATACTGTACTGAGCCCTAGAAACTGCCAAGTCCTTCCATTGGCCTTCCAGCACATGCTGGAATTAAGGCCCTGAACCGGTCTATTTCGGCTTTTAAACTGGATAAATTAGCACCTGAATATTTATTAGGATAATATAAGATAATAATAAAATATTCACGGTAAAATTAGGATCCGAACCGATCCTCGAACCAGTCACTGAGCTAGTTAAATGAACCAGTTAGCATGTTAAATTTTAGCTCACATATAGTAAATTGGATTCATTGAGTCAACTTAGAAGTGTAGAAAAGTTAAATTGAACCGACCCACGGACCAACTATTAATTTAGCCTTGAATCAAAAACCGAGTCCTTAGGAATTTGTACTAAAAATTGACTAAAGAAATTAATCAAGCCAAATACCGAGTCGACAATTGAATTAGTCAAATATAATATATGTTAAAACTGAAATTTTTTAACACATGTAAAAGTTTAATGTTAAAGTTATAAAATTAAAAAAATGCATCGATTTTCGTTACGATTTACGGTTTATTTATAATTACTGCATTTTATGATTGTATATTCGATATTATGGAAAAGTATATAGAAGCTTTGTAAGTTTCATTAGGATAAGTATTTTCTCTAGGAATGGAAAAAATTAAGAATTATGAATAATGTAAAAGCTTCCATATGAAGTTTTGAACATGCGTTGAGAAACTGGACTAAGGAATTACTTTCAGTGGGTGATATTTTCTAACATGCCGTAGGATGTTACAGTGAAAACTCAAGTATTGCTCATCGTCCGTATGGATACTTTTGGCAGTGTTTTTGTTATTTAGTCAAATATATTAGATTAATAGTATACCGCTCACTACGGGGCGTTGAATTATATAAGTTTATGCCTTAAATTGTGTGAAAGCATACACGATCCTTTCTTCGATTAACCATTCTGTTAGCTGGTAAGACTTACCAGCCCTAATCTTTAAAGATAAATGACAAATGACAAATAATAGTTAAGAATCCGAAAAAAATGTTAAAGACGTCAGAAGTTCATGCATGTTTTTGGATAATTCCTATTCTTCTGAATTATATATTTATTTTAATATAAGTATGCATATCTTTATTTTTATTTGTACCTTGTTGAGTATTCGGTTTACTCGCTATTTTTCTAACTCCTTAGATAAAATGTACAAGTTGGTATCTTGTGATCGGGATTGAAGCCGGAAGGTGATTAGGACAAACGGTGATGAATTGTAATGTATTAGATAAATTTGATGTTAGAAATGTACTTCGCGTTGCAAATATATACAATATTGATGCTGATCATTTAGTTGTACTTTCGCTAATAGTTATAGTAATGATTTCTGGTTCCCAGTAGTATCTTTAAAGAATCCGATACCGTATTCAGGTCATATGGGGTTGGAGTCACTTGAAGTGATATCATATGGATTCTGTGTATAATAATTAGATATTTATAGACTTATATGTATTATGACGTCTTATTAAATGTAAAATAGGACGTGGGACGTCACAGGTTAGGTTTGGTTATAGCAAAGTGTTGGTTGGGATAGTGGCCTGATTTTTCCTAGCTTTGATTTCGGGTGATTTTTTTGGTGTTGAAGATGCTATGGAGAGCTAATGTTTTCGAGCTATTGTTCCTAGTATTGACTCTGGTTGAGAATCCTTCCTTTGGTTTCTTTTCTCATTTAAGTTTTACTATCATATCTATTTCAGCTGGTTTGATCTTAAATATAAAGTTCATCTGAGTATTGGTTGATTGTGTTTTGTATGTGGCTATGCTGGTGTTGTATTTAACTCTCTCTACCTAGTAGACTTATTTTTTATATTTATTTGGTAATTTGTGTTCATATCATGTGATTGCCTTTTGTCTAGTACTAAGAATTTGGAGCCGATGTTTCTACCCTCTTCTCCTATACTGTGATGTAAATTACTCGGCTTTGTAATTATTCTTCTAGCTCTCGTGGGGGCATGAAGCCAAGGGCCAAATATCTATTCTTCAAATGGCCTCATAATAGATTCATTGAAACTATTCTATATATTCTTTTTCATAACTTCCTTAATTCTTTAGATAGTAAACTGACAATTGTTAGAATTACGCCTAACTTATCATAGCTAAAACAAATATGGGGGAGACTCTCATATTCAATATTCAACACTACAACTTCTAGCTCATATTGAGGTAGAAAAGGTTTGTTGAGGTTAATATTCACAGTTATCATAACAAATCTTCCTCTTTCAGCCAATATGTATTTATATCAACTATGATTGGTTGCCCAATTAGTTTGCCTATAGGCCAAAGGATATCTTTCCTGAAACAATAGATAGGGAGGTTTGGAAGTCTAACTTATATCACAACTGATTGGATCAACTTTTTTGAGGGTCTGAATTTTGGGGTCCAGGGTCTAACAGTTAAGTAATATTAGAAAATCATCCAAGGTCTCTTAGTAAGGATCTTAACATAATCCTCTTATTCGTTAAATCTTACTAAAAAGTAGTTGAAGTTTGCATCGATCACCTTGAACCTCCCTTTCGGGTTGCATAGGCTAGGGATTTGGTTATAAAGGGTTTTCTATCTTACGGGGCATCCCAATAGTTTGACAATCAAATATTGTTTCAATATTTGACTAATTTAGATTTTAGTCTTTTAGATAAAGTAATTAGAGACCATTTACCCGAGAAATCAACCGCAGTGTTGTAATCTTTAGCTATATTATTTTCTTTTTTGTGGATAATTTCTGGTCGATTTGATCATTTGTCATCGTGTCTCTAAATGACTTTTACTTTTTGAATGAATAATCGATTTGTAGTGTTATCTTTTGCCAAACAGTGGTGCATTGAGTTTGGTTGTCCTCGTCTTCAAAGTTTATCCTAAATGTTTGGCTAAGCAAGGATACAGAGGGCTCTTGATTTTTTTATTTTGGAGTGGATGAATGTCGACAGTGACACTAGCAACCGAAAGATCTTTCGATGTTAATTCCATTGCTTAGGGGGAGGGGGATTAACAGGTGGCCGAGGGGCCCTGTGCCTCACTGACGCAACTATTTGGATCAAATTTAACGATCGAGTACTGCTTTGATTTATTTTTTTCTTTTGAAAATTAAAAATAACCTACAATCATTGGATTTTATTCGAATGGCCGAGGACCATGCGATGCAAACTTTATGCCACATAAGTGCGGCGCAGGCGTCTCGTCTCATTAAGGGTGGGGTGTCTTTGATGGAGGGGTAGCAAGAGGTTCTCAAACCCTAACATCAGAATTTTTTTAATTTATATTGACTCTTTGTTTGCTTGTTCTCTTTTCATGACCTTTTCTTGTTGGAGTATATTTATTGGAGTTTTATTCTGCCCTTGAAAAAAAATAAAATTTATT
>JAODPA010067944.1:0-10387 GCA_025585075.1 Nepenthes mirabilis | reverse complement strand
TATTTATTAATATCAATATTTTAAATTATCTATTCAATATAACCCGAGTCAAACCGTCAGGGCGTTACATTCCGAGTCCACTCTTTGCGCTCTTGGACGGACGGAATAGTGCAACACGAAAGGAATTGTTAAATTTGATGAGAAGAACATTTCGAAAAGGAAAATGGGACGAGGGCACAATGCACGACGACTTTATGTGGAAAACCCCTTTTCCTTGCACGAGGACTTTACGTGAAAAACCTCTTTTCGAACGAAAAGAGAGAAAAACCACGGTGGTGAGCGCTAGGTCTGAAAAATTCTACTACATTTGGAATGGAGTACAACTGTTCACAGTGGCACTTTTTGTTTCCACACAAAGTTACAATGTAAGAGATCTCGTTTTCTCTTTTCTTTTCTCACATTCTTTCACTTGGTTGCTGTTCACAATATGCATGCAAATATCAACTCTTCAAATCCTCTCTCTCGTTGCTTGAATGGAGTATTTTTAGAGGGGGATCATGCCGTTAAAATGGGGACACGTGGCGTTGGCGTGTGTTGGGATACCTGCCACCAACTCTGCTGATTCGGCGTTTCAGGGAGGCCTGTCACCAAATCTGTTGATTCGGCGTGTCAGGTGCCATTAGCCCCATAATGATGGCGCGTGCTCTGAGCGCTGTGATTTTCTGCGGAGGTGGCGTGTTGCAGAGAACGCGTGCTCCTTGGTAACAATGAATCATCTGAGTTGGTGTGTTCGGTCATTTTGGAGCCTCTTTTCCCCTGATTTGATGACTCAGAGATGGAGAGATTGTCCTCGTACCTAGAAAGCCTTTGCCAAATCCTCGAGCTTATTGAGTTAGGTTCTCAGACGCTTCACTTGCCAAAAGCCCTTGGGATTTCAGCGTCATATTCTTGGCTTCATGTCCTCGGGATTTCATTGGTGCCATTAGCCTTTTAAGTTGCCTCTTAGTTTTCGTTTCCTTCCTCCTTTACTTCTACGCATCCTTAGTATTTCTCTTGCTTTCCAAAACCCTTCGTCGTCGTTCCTCTTCTCTCGTTGTCACAGAGACGTTTCTCCCGTTTCCATGGCTCCTGGATTCAAGGAAATTGCTTCCTCTCTCTCCCTTAAAGACCTTGAGCATATTCGGGCGAAGTACAACATTCCAGACTCCATTGCGATGGTGGTCCCTGGAGCCACTGAGAGGGCTTGCAGCCCTCCTGACGGCTTGCAGCCCTCCTGACGGCTTCATCGTCATTTATGAAGTCCATCTTAAAGGTGGGCTTCGCTTCCCTGTTCCATTGAAGTTGTACCATCTGATGAGGGAGTTGGGCGTCCCGTTCGCCAGGCTTCAGCTAAACGCCATTAGGTACTTAGTCTCCCTTTGTATGTTTGCGCGTTGGCACCATAAAGTTCTCAAGGTAGCCATGGTGAAAGTCATGTTTCGCTTCACTCACAATCTGAAATGGATCACCATGACTCCTCGTCCGGAGTTTGCCACGATGAGTGGAGAAAATTCGGATTCCACCAAAAGGTGGAAGGACAAATTCTTCTTTTTGGGCGTCCGGGAGAACTGGAAACTCTCAATTACATGGAAAAATGTGGCCAGCAAACACTGCTCGGACGCCACTGCGGAGGAGAGGGAAGTAGCCAAGGTGGTCACGGACTTGGTGATGGCCAACCTTGGCAGCTTTAATGTTGGGAAGAGAAACACTTGGTTATCGCCCATGAGCCTGACGAAGGCCAAATGGGTAACAACATTTGAGGACTCCACCGCTGCTGCAGCTGTGAAGAAGAAGAAGAAGAGATTAAGGAAAAAAGGGAATTCCCTTACCATTGAGAAGCCGTCCGAGAGGGCACGGAAGAGTCAACGGACTGAGGCCTCGGAGGATCCAACGCCAATCGTTGAACACTTCTCGTCCGGCGACAATGACGCCATCATTGCCCCTCTTGTTAGGAGGGCCAGGGGTTTGGTTGTCGGGCCTACTGTGGAGCCCGAGGTCGCAGACCCTTCTTCTGCTGCTGCTGAGATCCAGGGTGAGGTCTCGAACTTTCCTGCTGGTCCATCCCAGGACCCTAACATTTTTGAGACTGCGGAGGAGGCTGGAGACCACTAGGGCGAGGAGGCGGCTTTGATTGTGACCGTTCCCGCCTTGGAGGCTGCCGAGGTTGGGGAGCCTTGCGGAATAGAGTCAACCGTTGTTGCTTCTGCCGATGATATTTTTGATATTTTTAGCAACGATGAGGTTGAGGTCGCGGCCTCAGAGCTCCCGAAAGTTGCTGGGCCTTCGGAAGCTGCTGGGTCCTCAGAAGTTGCTGGGCCCTCGGAAGCTGTTGAGCCCCTTGTTTCTAAAGGTCCTCCATCCGAGGCTGTTTTTGATGCCCCTGTGACGCTTGTAAATGAGCCACAGGAGCCCGAGGTTGCAGGGGAGCGTGGCCAAAGTCATGACCCTCTGGTCTCTAAGGTACTTCACCGTTTTTCCATCTGCCTTGCTTTCTGTTGTCTGTATCTTAACGAACTCGCCTCTTCTTGCAGTTCCAGGATCTGGCCGGGAGCCTTAGTCAGCTGATTGGTGAGGTTTCCCAATCTCGCTCGAAGATGGAGTCTTTAAGGGCTGCTTGAGAGGACAGACAGTGGCTGCAAGTGGAGCTTGCTAAGGCCACAGCGAAGGACGCCTCTTTTGAAGAAGCCCTAAGGCTCCAGCAAATTCAATACGGACTCCTCCGATATAGGAACCTCCAGCTAGAGGAAGCGTTGAGGGCGTCGGTGTGAGCCGTCGATATAGCGCCCCTATTGGAGACCAAGTATTGGGACGGCATCCACTTGTTCTGTCGGCTGATGCGGCTGCTATATCTGTGATTCCCCCTGTCATGCTCGATCCTCAGAACGCGAACGTCACATGCCCCGGGGACGTGTATGGTATTGCAGGGAGGCCGTTTCCTGGGTCCCTATGTCCAAGTCCTTCCGGGGGTCCTCGTCCTTCAGATCAACCGGGGTGCTCGGGCCAAGCAGATGTTTCCCATTCTCAAGAAGAAGGGCAACCTGGGGCCACTCCTCCATGGGGTCCCACTAAAACCTAACTTCTCTCTCTTTTTTTATTGTTGTTATATATTGTACATGAATGAAATGGATATTGAATTTCAGTTCGAGTGTTTAACTCCTCCTCCTTGACTTTTGAAGTGTTTTTTTGTCACGGCGTTAAACAAGTTAGCCTTGTGCCCAACTAACGTCTAAGTTCTTTGTCATGCAATCTCTTGGGCCACTTGGACAAACACAAGTTTTGAACACGACCTCTTGGCCGCTCAGACAAATCCGAGTTTTAAAATATGACCTCTTAGGCCGCTCAGATGAATCCGAGTTTCTGAAATATGACCTCTTGGGCCGCTCGGACGAATCCGAGTTTTTAAAATATGACCTATTGGGCCTCTCGGATGAATCCGAGTTTTAAAATATGACCTCTTGGGCCGCTCAGACGAATCCAAGTTTTTTTTTGAAATACGACCTCTTGGGTTGCTCAGACGAATCCGAGTATTGAAATACGACCTCTTGGGCTGCTCAGACGAATCCGAGTTTTTGAAATACCACCTCTTGGGCCGCTCGGACTAGTCCGAGTTTTCTCTCCCCCTCTTTTTTTCTTATACAAGGGGCAAGAGGGCCGTCTCACCTAAGGACAGCCTAAGTTTTGCAGGTTACTTGGATAGCAGGTGATCCGTTTATCACTGGTAGTATTTTCTGAGGTGTGTGACGTTCCAAGTCCGGGGTACTAGCTTACCCTCTTGGGTGCGCAATTTGTAGGCCTCGCCCCAAAGGATGGCAAAGACCAGAAATGGTCCCTCCCAATTCGGGGAGAGTTTGTTTCTATCGACGTTTTTTTCTCGTGGCCTCCACGCTTCTCAACACCAGATCCCCAACTTTGAACTACCGCGCCTTTACCTTCTTATTGTAGTAACGAGCAACCCGCTGCTGGTACGCCGCTACCCTTAGCCTAGCTTGGTCGCGGACCTCCTCGAGCATGTCGAGGTTTTCCCGGAGCCTCTGGCTATTGTCCGTTGAACTGAAGCATCCAACCCGCAGACTTGTGAGGCTTACTTCTATTGAGATGACAGCTTCAACCCCGTAGTAGAGGTTGAAGGGGGTCTCTCTCATGGGTTCCCTGGGCGTCATCCTGTAACACTCTAGCTTGGTCTTAAGCCCGTGTAAGATCGTGTGGTTTGTGACCTCCACTTACCCGTTGGCCTGGGGTACGCTACTAACGTGTGGACCAAGTTGATATTCAGGCTAGCGCAGTACTTAGTGAACCGTTTTCCAGTAAACTGCGTCCTATTGTAGGTCACGATGCACTCTGAGATCCCAAATCTGCACACGATATTCTGTCGGAAGAATTCAGTGGCATTTTGTTCCATTATCCTTGCGGGTGGTACTGCATCCACCCATTTGGTGAAGTAATCTATCCCTACGATTAGGAACTTTCTCTGTTCGGGCGCGAGGGGGAGCGGTCCAAGAATGTCGAGCCCCCACTGGGCGAACGGCCACGATGATTGGAGTGCCCGGAGATTTGTGCGGGGGCGATGACTCACGTTGCTATGGAGTTGGAAGTTCTCGCATATGCGCTCAAAGTCTATGGCATCGTACTTCATCATTG
Organism: Nepenthes mirabilis; assembly: GCA_025585075.1. NCBI lineage: Eukaryota > Viridiplantae > Streptophyta > Magnoliopsida > Caryophyllales > Nepenthaceae > Nepenthes > Nepenthes mirabilis. The sequence continues at coordinate 5,770 of JAODPA010067944.1, read as the reverse complement.
GCCAGTAGTATCCCTACCTCATGAGCTTGAAGGCCAGGTTCTTCCCTCCGATGTGGGACCCACATATCCCAAGGTGCACCTCCTGGAGGGCGTACTCAGCCTCCTCGGGGGTGTGACACCTTAGGTAAGGGGTTGAGAAATCCCGCCGGTACAACTGGCCGTCCATGATTGTGTACCACCCCACTGTCTTTTTTACCTTCTTGGCCTCATTTGGATCTTCAGGCAATGTGCCGTCAGATTGATACCTTAGATAAGAAGTTATCCAGGTATTGCCGTTGGACACTTGCATCACCTCTAGCTCGAGGTCTTCGATACTAGTTTTCTTTAGAATTTCACGCATCCCTCGGGCATACTGCTTTGGATCTCCCGAAGCTGCCGCCCTTGCTAGTGTGTTGGCCTTGGCATTTTCTTCCCTTGGGATGTGGACAAACTCGGCTTCCTTGAAATCCGAGATCGTACTTCTAACTTTGGAGAGGTACTTAGAGAGCTGTGAGTTGTTGATGTCGAAGTTTCCGCGAACCTGATTGACGACCAACTCGGAGTCGCTGTAAACGACTAAGTTTTTGGCCGAGCATTCATTGGCTAATTAAAGCCCAGCCAGCAAGCCCTCGTACTCCGCAACGTTATTGGTGGCCGAGAACCCCAGGGTTAGTGAATATTTTATCTCCAACCCCTCGGGTATGCGTAAAACAACACCGGCTCAGCAGTCATCCTTCATCGAGGAGCCGTCCACGTGCAGGGTCCACGTTGATGCCTTGCTGAACTCATCTGAGCCAGGCTTGCTTCCCTCGCCGTTGGCCAATGCTGTTGTCTCGACAAGGAAATCCGTGAGGGCCTGTCCCTTCAAAGCTGGCCTCGGACGGAACTCAATATCGAATTCTCCTCACTCGATGGCCCACTTGATCAGTCGTCCAGATATCTCGGGCTTCTGCAAGATGGCTCTTAATGGCTGGTCGGTTAAGACCACTATCATATGTGCTTGAAAATATTGCCTGAGCTTCCGCGCCTAGTAAATCAATGCTAAGGCAACCTTCTCCGTGAGCGGATATATGATCTTAGCATCCGCAAGAGTCTTTCTTACATAATCTACGGGCTACTGTCTCCCTTGTTGCTCCCGTATCAGTGCTGAGCTTAGGGCCGTGTCAGACACGGAGAGATACAAGTATAGCTCCTCGCCCAACTGGGGAGAAGCTAAAAGAGATGGACTCGAGAGGTAACTTTTGAGCCCTTGGAATGCGTCTTCACAATCGTCACTCCATCGAAAGTCTAGGGTTTTTGTCTCTCTTAGGGCTTTGAAGAACAGTAGGTACTTCTCGGCCGATTTTGCCAGGAAATAGGAGAGGGCCGCCACCTGCCCGGTAAGCTTCTGGACCTCCTTCATTGTCCGTAGAGATCGCATGTCCAGGATTGCCTTTATCTTTTCTGAATTTGCCTCGATCCCCCGATGTGACACGATGTAACTCAGGAACTTCTCCGAAGCTACGCCGAATGTGCACTTGCTTGGATTGAGCTTCATCCCGTGGGTCCTGAGCATGTGGAAGGTCTCCGCCAGATCTTTTATGTGATTGCCGCTCGCCCTGCTCTTGATGAGCATATCGTCAACGTAGACTTCCACGTTCCTGCCTATCTGGTCCTCAAACATTTTGTTCACAAGTTGCTGATAAGTCGCGCCCGCGTTCTTGAGGCCAAAGGGCATTACCTTGTAATAGTACGTCCCTTGGTCCGTCATGAACGACGTGTACTCCTCGTCCTCGGGACTCATCTTGATCTGATTGTAGCCCGAGTACGAATCCATAAAGCTTAAAAGCTCGTTGTCGGACGTCAAATCTACAAGTTGGTCAATCCTGGGTAGTGGAAAACTATCCTTGGGGCATACTTTGTTGAGATCGGTGAAATCCACGCACATCCTCCATTTCCCACTGTTCTTCTTTACCATGACTACGTTGGCCAACCAGTCCAAGTACTATACTTCTCGGACGAACCCGGCATCTAGGAGTTTCTTGACTTTCTCGCGTATGGCCACCAGCTTCTCTGTGAAGTAATTCCTACGCTTTTGCCTAACGGGCTTATGACGAGGATCAATGCCCAGCTTGTGGACTATGATCTCGGAGGAGATTCCCAACATGTCACTGGGTGACCAGGCGAACACGTCCGAGTTCTCCCGCAGGAAGATGATTAGCTGGTCTCGGACGAATTCTGGCAGCGAGCTCCCTATATGGACATACTTCTCCGGATCCGCTGAATCCAACAGGATTTGGACGGTTGGCTCCCCCGGCTGCGCGTGTTGCAGCGTGGTCTCGTCCCTGAGATCGAAGTCTTCCATTAGTTGTGGAAGGGTCGCTTGTGTGGTTTGTACTAAGTAACACATCCGTCCCGTGGATTGATCCCCGAGGACTTCCCCCACACCACACGGGGTTGGAAACTTCATTTTGAGGTGTGGGATGGAAGTCACCGCACCAAACACAGCCAAGCATAGGTGTTCGAGTATTGCGTTATAGACCGATGGCAGGTTCACGACCAGAATGGTGAGGACCTTCGACGCTATCCTCGGATACGTCCCCAGGGTTACCTCTAATTGGATGATACCTTGAACAGGTAGTGGCTCATTGTCCAGCCCAGAGAGTGGCCCTTCTGGCATTCTCATTTGACTCTTCTTAAATCCTAATTTGAAATATGTATCGAGGTAGAGCAAATTCCTGGAGCTTCCATTATCAATAAAAATTCGTTTCATCTGGTAGTCATTTACTCTGTCCGAAATGACTGCAATTATAACCAGAGGATCAGAGTGAGGAGAAGTTACAAGATTCATGTCCTTATTGCTAAAGCTGATAACTTCATCTTCGCCTCCGGGCCCTATCCTTGGCCTCTTCGCTGCTGTGAGCTCCTGCTAGTTCACCCTGGCCAGCTTGATATCATGTTTACAACCCCCGCAGCCACTTTGTTCCTGGGGGGCTCGACCTCACTGTCACCTGCTATTCCGGAAGCTTGTCCGGGTTTTTGCAGGAAGCGGTTGAGGTGTCCCCTCCTGATCAGCTCCTCTATCTCTTTCTGCAAGGTCCTGCAGTCTTCCATGCTGTGGCCCCCAGAGGGGTGGTAGTCGTAGTATTTTGCCTAATCCGCACCCCCCGGTTCTTCAGTGGCTTGGGTCACTTCAGAAACTTTTTCTCCCGGATCTGCATTAGCACATTGGTGCGGGTGTCATTTAGTGGCGTGAAGTGCATAGGCCTCGACTCTCTCCGGGAGTTCTGTTCGGCCTTATACTGTTTTTTTACCACCTGGGGACTGTGATAGTCCCTGGCCTTCCTCTTGCCTTCTGCCGCCTTTGGATGGAGGTGCTCGTCCCTTTCTAGTGGTCTGGCGTCATTGGCCTCTTCAGCTATAATGTATGCCCTGGCCACAGCCTCGGCCTCCATAAAGGTTTAGGGACCCTTATGGATGAAGTGATTGAAGAAGGCACCTCCTTCCAGGGTAGAGAGGAAAGCGTTCAACTTTACCTTGTCGAACAATTTCGAGATTTGCCTAGCCTCGGCTACAAATCGGGCCAAGAATCCCCTCAGGCTCTCCCTAGCACCCTGCTTGATCCGGATGAAGTGTTAAGGTTACTTCTCCACCCTCCTACTGGAGGCAAATTGAGAGAGGAAGGCTGTTGCCAAGTCACTGAAGGTGCGGATGGAGTCCACCGGCATCCCGTAGAACCACATCCTTGCATCCCCCTTTAAGGTCAAGGAGAAGTATTGGCACATGGTTGTCTCATCCAAACCCTGCAGGCTCAGGTGCTCCCGGAAGTGGTTGAGGTGATCCATGGGGTCAGCGTTGCCATTGTAGACCTCCAGGTTTGGCATTTTGAACTTTGGAGGGAGCATCCTCGTTCTGATTTTTGTTGAGAATGGGGATTGGAGCTCATTAGCTCCTCCCCCGCTGCTTTCACCGAGGACTCGGTTCCATCTTCTTTCTAATCTCTCCTCCACTCGAAGTGGGGCAGTTGCCTTCTTCTCGTTGAGGTAATGCCTCAACTCATAAGGCTCTCGATCCATACGGCGCTCGGAGGCCGCCTGGACTCCTTGGAGGGAGCATCTCACGGGACCGCCTCTCGGGTGCTGCGCTCGTGGCTACTCCGTTGGGTCCCAGAGTTGCATCTTTTTGGGCTTTCTTCTCGGATCCAAGGACTCAGATGGCTATCCAGCCCATGTGGGGCCCTACTGCTGGAGGCGACTTGGGTCATCGAGTTTTCATGCCGGCTGGGTGGCGTCTCTCGGCGATCTCTCTCCCTGCCCCCACCTTGAGACGCTCCGGCTTGGGAGGCCCTGGAAGGGGCTCCTCTCACCTGCTCGTCGATCTTAGAGCACAGTGTTTCAAAGGCCTTGGACATGCCTTCCATTTTGGCCGCCAAGGCCCTGACCACTGAATCAGGGTGGTTTTCTATCCCATTGCAGGGGTCGAGGCCGTCGTTGTGTGAGGCTACCTCTCTGACAGGTACACTCGCCTATACCCTTATGTTCACCATCTTGGATATTGGAGTTGGAGTCATTGTAGTGTTTCTGTACGTTTTGTGAAGATATGAAAAGCAGACTTTTAGTCGCTTCCCACAGACGGCACCAATGTTGCGTCCTCGTATTCTGGCCGCCGTACAACGAGAGTTCGAGTCCGCTCTTTGCGCTCTTGGACAGACGGAATAGTGCAACACGAAAGGAATTATTAAGTTTGATGAGAATAACATTTTGGGAAGGAAAATGGGACAATGACACAATGCACGAAGACTTTACGTGGAAAATCCCTTTTCGAACGAGAAGGGAGAAAAACCACGGTGGTGGACGCTAGGTCCGAAAGATTCCACTACGTTTGGAATAGAGTATAACTGTTCACAGTGGCACTTTTTGTTTCCACACAAAGTTACAAGGCAAGAGATCTCAGTTTCTCTTTTCTTTTCTCACTTTCTTTCACTTGGTTGCTGTTCACAATATGCATGCAAATACCAACTCTTCAAATCCTCTCTCTCGTTGCTTGAATGGGGTATTTATAGAGGGGGATCATGTCGTTGAAATGGGGACACGCGGCGTTGGCGTGTGTTGGGACGCCTGCCACCAACTCCATTGATTCGGCGTGTCAAGGAGGCCTGCCACCAAATCTGCTGATTCGGCGTATCAGGGGCCGTTAACCCTATAATGATTGCGCGTGCTCTGAGAGCCGTGATTTCCTGCGGAGGTGGCGTGTTATAGAGAACGCGTGCTCTTTGGTAACAGTGAATCATCTGAGTTGACATGCTCGGTCATTTTGGACCTTCTTTTCCCTTGATTCAATGACTCAGAGATGGAGAGATTGTCCTCGTACCTAGAAAGCATTCTGGGCCTTTGCCAAATCCTCGGGCTTACTGAGTTAGGTTCTCGGACACTTCGCTTGCCAAAAGCCCTTGGGATTTCAGCGTCATATTCTTGGCTTCATGTCCTCGGGATTTCATTGGTGATGTCAGCCGCTTATAACGTCCTCGGGTCTCTTGGGTCAAATTGGTCTCTCGGACTGTTATCGCCATTTGGGCTTCTTGGGACGCTAGCCCAGGTCCTTGGGCTCCTAAGGCTAACTTAACCTCTTAGGCTAAATTAGGCTCCTTGGGTCTCCGGGGATGCGAGTAACTGTTTTTGGGCTTTTTGGGCCAAATTGTCCTCGTAAGTCTCTTGGTTCGTGGACTAAACTCTTTGGGCCTTTCTTCCTAGGCCTTGGGTGCCGGGATCCATCAGAAAGAAACAAACAACGTAAAAAAATTAAATTTAATGTA
>JAODPA010067943.1:0-10387 GCA_025585075.1 Nepenthes mirabilis | reverse complement strand
TATATGTCCGTGGGTGGACTTAAATTTTTCATCATATTTTTCATCGTGTGCACAGGTTCGTATAAGGCCAAACTTCTTGAGTCATCCTGATAAAGTGGGTCAGTCGGATTAGGTCGGTCAACATGAAAGTTCAGAAACAATATCGAAATGCCTCTAGATACCACAATTATTCAGACTATAAGATATTTAGTGGAAGCTTCTAAATATTACTTTCATTAACACACTAAGTCATACAAAAATTTTCAGAATATCCAAAAGTACAACATCTTCAAGCACTGCTATAAAATTTCAGTCGACTATCCTGCCTAGTTAGTCTATCAGAATTTACTTCTCATCCAACATAAATTCATCGTCGTCTGAAAAATAGAATAGGAGTGAGCTAAAAAGCCCAACAAGGTACTCATATGTATAAATCATGCATGGTCATAAACAGGGAGAAAACAGATAAAATGTAATAAAGTCATTCATACATGTAATTTCATAATTTGTGGTTGAGTCAATTTCATGCAGATATGTTTCCAAATCATGCTTCTATCTCCAAATTCTTTTTTGTCAAAAATCGATTAAATTTAAGGTCCGTAACTCTTGACCAACCAAAACGGTTACATTTAAGATTCGTAACTCTTGACCAACATATCTCAAATAATGGCTACATTTAAGGTTTGCAACTCTCGACCCTCTGAGTCATCAAATCCCACAAACGGCCACATTTAAGATCCGCAGTTCTTGACCAATTAAAACGGTTACATTTAAGGTCTGTAACTCTTAATCAATAAAATGGCTACATTTAAGGTCCATAACTCTTGACCAGTAAAACGACTACATTTAAGGTCTGTTGCTCCTGACTAGTAAATCAAATTATGAAACCATGTGCTTTCAAACGTCCGAAGTTCTTATCAAAGTAATAGGCCAAAGTTCAAATAGCCGAAGTTACTCAATGCAATTAACCGAACATCTTTTACATGCAAATGACCGGACTTCTTTTATACATGCTCATGAAGGACTTCTTTTATACATGCTCATGACCGGTCAACTACAATGCTTTCGAGGTGGTTTTTGTATTCATACGGGTTTTTAAATCACCTGCTTGTTTTACTTTGAATTTCCTGCACCTTCTTTTATTTCTTTGTCTTCCTTATCCCATAGAGAAGAAGAAAACCCTAGTTCTGACCATGGCCTCCGTCGCCGACATCACCTCTGTCTGAGAGAAAACGACGTGAAAGCATTATACAAGGAGTACAACATCCCACAGGAAATTACCTTCCGTGTTCCTAGGAAGGACGACAGGGCTTTCTTACCACCTGCGGGCTTCGTGACCGTATACAAAGCCCATTTGAGGAGTGGGCTTCGCCTTCCAATCGCTGACGAGTTTATGTCGATTTTTCGAGCGCTTCATGTTCCCATTGCTCAGTTCCATGCCAATGCCATCAGGTATCTGCGCTCTCTCTGCATTTTCCTCCGTTAATACTTGAGTCTGTTGACGATGTTGATGGTTAGGGGGCCCCTCAAGCTTAATCAGGGAGTGGAGTGGATTTCTTTATCTTCCCGCGGCGGTCTCAAGATAAGCACCATCATATACGAATCCCTGAAGAAATAGAAGAACCTGTTCATTTTTATTAGCGTTGGTGAGTCCTGGCCCTTACCCAGCGAGTGAGGCCAGGTGCCTGATGTGTATACGGGGGTGCCTTCGGAAGCTGAGACGGCGTCCCTGGCTTGGCTGGTTAAGCTCATAGATGATAACCTGGGAGATTTCTGGAGAGACCACTTAGTCTCCCGTGTTGAGGCAAAGAAGGCCAAGTGGGGGCCTCCGTCTCTCGTCTAGAAACTCAAAATCCCGCCGTCGGAGGTCCTGCAGAGGAACAAGGGGAAGAAGGGCTTTATCAAGGTCCTCGCCCGTCTGATGCTAGTCCTTCCAGTCCAAGGCAAAAGAGGGCAGCTTTGGTGGAGCCTTCTTCGTCGTCCTCAGGGCCAGACTATCTCTCTGTTGGGCATTTTGCGGGTGTAGGCGCTGCCTCCGGGATAGAAGTGGAGATGCCTCTTGAGGCTTATGAAGCCATGTTGAGTGCTAGGGTGAGCGGCGGCATTGTTCTCGTACAGTCTGCGTCATCGGGGTTGACTCTGGATCCATCTATCGAGGTGCTTGGGCCGCATGAGCCGTCCGTTGGATCACCTACTGTGGAAATTCTAACTGAGCAACAGGAGCTAATTTTGGAGCCCCCCACCGTTCCCTGGAAGTCAGCCAGGACGAAGGATACTCTAGAAGATCCAATGGCGGAGTTCATGGCTGAGGTCACCGCTAGCCCTGTCAACGTGGGTCCCATTCCTTACTCACCGCCTTTGGCGCCGGATCTGGGTGCCAGGCCTGTCAGGCCAACACGAAGAATTTAGGAGGTATAAATTCTGTTGTCCACCTTGTCTTTTGGTTTTCCTTTTCTAACCCCCCCTTTTTTTTTTGTGTGCAGGCTGATAAGGTCTCGAGTATAGTTGCCAAGGCATTTAGGCAGAGAGACATGGTGATCTCCGATAGGGATAGGGAGATCGCCTGTCTTGATTCTAAGTTGAAGGCTCTAGGGGTGAAGCAACGAGAAGACGCGGCTGCCCTGGAGTTTGTCTTTGCGGGCATGGAGGCGGAGAACTTGAGCCTAAAAGCAAAGGTCGCTTGTCTAAATGAGGAAAAGGAGCGTGTTAAGGGGCGCCTTGATCATCTTACATGGCAAAATGGCTACCCTTGAGAACGACCTGAGCCTTCGTATTCGTCCCCACGAGGTTGTGGACATGATGCTATCACGGTTGTGGGAAGGGATCAACATTATCCAGTGTATTGTGTGGCTGGTTGATCCTGACTTCCCTGTGGATCTTATCAATTTGTCAAACCGATCAGTACAGCGTCGCAAAACCCTCGTGGGAGAGCCCAGGGACAGACAAGGGCCACTACCGCCTCCATAACTTTTGGTGATTGTAGTTTTTATTTTTTTTTGGTTTAATTATGTACTTTAGCATTAAGCAATAATACGAATAGTTTTGTGCATGTTACACGTTCTTACCTTTTACAGCTGCTTTTTGTATTTTGCTTCTTTGCTGTTCTTGGCGGCTAACTGGGCAAGAATCCTGCGAGTTGGTTGCCTGCCTTGTTTTTTGGGTGTTTATGGCGTTTTCTAGGCCGTCACTTGTGTTAAGCCGGCTTAGTGTTCGCCTGTGAGTAAAACTTGGTGGTGCTGCCCAGGTGCAGACTTGGGTGGCCCACTTTGGTAGAGCGTTTTGCTCCGGTCGACCATCGTTGATTGATTACGCTATCTCCTTATGAAGGAGGTTGTTGCGTCTGTTGTTTTAGCCCCCTAAGATTTGTTGACTGCGAATAGGCCACTTAGATGACCAAGGTTTAAATACGACCACTCATGGGGTGCCTGGATGACCAAGGTTTATATACGACCACTCATGGGCCGTCTGGATGACCAGGGTTTATATACGACCACTCATGGATCGCTTGGATGACCAGGGTTTATATACGACCACTCATGGACCGCCTGGATGACCAGGGTTTATATATGACCACTACAGGCCACCTGGATGACAAGGATTTAGTAACGAGAGGGTAAGACCCTCCCAACTTAGGGGCAGCCTAAGTTATTTTAAACCTGCAACGAAAACCACATACATATATGCATACCACAGAAACACAACATGCTAAAGGAAACACTTATTTTACTAATTGAATCGTGCATACAAATGATCACATATAATTATACAGAATACCTACTTGGGTCCACATTGGAAGTAGCATTTGAAGTGGATTGCGTTCTATGTCCGTGGGACCAACTTCTCATCCTGATTTCGGAGCTTGTATGCCCCATTTCGTAGGACGGCAGAGACTAGAAGAGGCCCTTCCCAATTCGGGGAGAGTTTGTTCCAGTCGGCCACCTTTCCCGTGGCCTCAATGCTCCGTAAGACCAAGTCTCCGACATTGAACTGCCACGCTTTCACCTTCTTGTTTTAATAGCGGGCGATTCGATATTGGTAGATCGCGGTCTGTATTCTAGCGGCATCGCAGGCTTTTTCTAGCAAGTCTAGGTGTTTCCGAATCTTCTGGGAGTTATCCTAGGGGTTGAAAGATTCCACCCTAAGACTTAAAATTTTGATTTCGATCGGGATCACCGCTTCAGTCTCGTAGCAGAGGTTGAAGGATATCTCATGCATTGGTTCCTTTAGAGTTGTCCGGTAAGACCAAATGACTGATGTGAGCTCATCTACCCAGGAGCCCCCTGCATCCTCCAGCTTGGTCTTAAGCCCGTGGAGTAGCGTTTGGTTCATGACCTCTACCTGTCCATTCGCTTGGGGGTATGCCACCGAAGTATGGACCAGCCTAATCCCAAGGTTGGTGCAATACTTGGTGAAGTGTTTTCTCAAGAATTGAGTCCCATTGTCAGTCACAATGACTTCTGAAACGCCAAATCTACTAATGATATTCTGGCGAACGAGCTCAAGTGCGTTGTGTTCTGTGGTCTTAGCCAGTAGGACGGCCTCGACCCACTTTGTGAAGTAGTCGATGCGTACTATGATGTACTTTCTTTGCCCGGTTGCAATGGAAAATGGGCCAAGAATGTCGAGCTCCCATTGCGGGAAGGGCCACGGCGCATGAAAGAATTTCAGCTTGGTGGATGGCTGGTGGAGAAGGTTGCCATGAAGCTAGCAGCTTTCGCACCTCTTTACAAACTCGAGTGCATCCTTTTTCATCGAGAGCCAATAGTAGCCTTACCGCATGATCTTGAATGCTAGGTTTTTGCCGCCGACGTGCGATCCGCAAATCCCAATGTGCACTTCATTCAAGACGTAGTCCGCCTCTTCAGGGGTTAGACAACGGAGATATGGAGTTGAGTAGCCGTGGCGATACAACCGCCCATCAACTATAGTATACCAGCCGGCCGTTCTCTTTATCCGCCTGGCCTCTTCTGCGACTTCTAGCAATATTTTGTCCGCTAGATAACTCAAGTAGGGTATCGTCCAATTTTTCATCCCGAAGATCTGCATTGCCTCCTGTCCTTCTATACTAGAAGCGTTCAGGACCTCCTACATGTTCCTCGAGTACTATTCTGGATTTTCGGCTACCGCTACTCTTGCCAGTTGATTGTTATTCCAATTTTTAGTTATGGAAACACGGACCAGGGTTAGATTATCACAGTTGCGATTGGCCTCCATTGCCTTGGTCAAGTATTTGGCCATGTGTGGATTGTTTGCCTCGAAGTTCCCATTAATCTGGTTGACGATTAGCTCGAAGTCGCTATAAACAGTCAGTAGCTTGGCTGAGCACTCTTTTGCTAATCTTAACCTGGCTAGCAGGGCTTCGTATTCGGCAACATTATTGGTGGCCGGAAAGTTAAGTCTAAGGAGTATTTCACCTCAAACCCGTCAGGGGTCGTGAGGACCACCCCCGCTCTACTGCCTGTGTTTGTAGATGATCCGCCTACGTGGAGTACCCATTCTGGAGTCTCCATGAGCTATTCCGCATTTTCTGAGGGCTGCTCTTTGAGAACCGGGGTCGTGGTCTCGACAATAAAGTTGATCAGAGCCTGTGCCTTTATGGCTGGCTTGGGTCGGAACTCAATGTTGAACTCGCCCAATTCGATAGCCTACTTTAGCAACCATCTAGAAACATTAGGTTTCTGGAGTATGCTCTTTAGAGGCTGGTTGGTGAGAACTATGATGCGGTGTGCCTGAAAGTAGGGCCTTAGTTTTCGAGTGAAAAATGTGAGAGCTAAGGCGAACTTTTTTGTGCGCGGGTAGTACGTCTTTGGGCCGGTCATTGTTTTGCTCACATAGTAGATCGGTCGTTGGGTATCGGAGTCCTGGCGTACGAGAACGGAGTTGAGAGACACATCTGACATCGCCAAGTAGAGGTACAGCTCTTCTTCGACCTTAGGCGATGTTAGTAATGACGGGCTAGCCAGGTATTGCTTCAACACATTGAAGGCCGCCTGGCAATTTGCCATCCATTGGAACCCGTTTGATTTTGTTCCCCTTAGAGCCTTAAAGAATGGCTGATACTTATCACCAGACTTCGCTAGGAAGTGGGACAAGGATGCCAATCGTTCAGTCAGTCACTGAACATCCTTGATATTTTGTGGGGGAGCCATGTCTGCGAGGGTCTTGATTTTCTCTGGGTTTACCTCGATCTCTCGTTGGGAAACAATGAAACCCAGGAATTTTTCTGAGGCTACCCTGAAAACGCATTTAGCCAGATTCAGCTTCATTTGATGCTCACGGAGCACCTCAAATGACTCTGCCAGAGAGCAGATATAGTCGCCTATGGTTCTGCTCTTGACAAGTATGTCGTCAACATAGACTTCCATATTGCGGCCGATCTATTTCTCAAATATTTTGTTTACCAGCCACTAGTAGGTGGCTCCTGCGTTCTTCAGTCCAAAGGGTATCACCTTATAGTAGTAAGTTCCCTGGTCTGTCTTGAACGAGGTATGATCTTCGTCCTCTGGACTCATTTGGATCTGGTTATAGCCCGAATAGGCATCCATGAAGCTTAACAGCTCATATCCGGACGTCGAGTTTACCAACAGATCAATCCTAGCTAAAGGAAAACTGTCCTTTGAGCAGGATTTATTAACGTCAGTGAAATTGACGCACATTCACCACTTCCCTCTGCTCTTCTTTACTAGGAATATGTTGGAGAGCCAATCGAGGTATTTGACATCTCTGATGAATCCAGCATCAAATAATTTCTTTACTTCCTCCCGGATGGCGACCAATTTTTCTACTGAGTGATTTCTCCACTCCTGCCTGATGGGTTTTTGGTCAGGGTTGAGGCCCAACTTGTGGACAATTACCTGGTCCGGAAGCCCAAGCATGTCAGCGGGAGTCCAAGCAAAGATGTCAGTATTCCGTTGCAAGAATGTGATCAGTTCTTCGCGCAGCTCACCAGTGAGAGAATAGCCAATCCGTATGCACTTTTCTGGATCTTCCAGATTAGTGGGATAAGGTCGGTTGCCTCATCGGACAGCGGCTACTATAGAGTTATTTTGTCTCGATGGTCAAGTTTTCCTACAACTCGGGTGCTGTCGTTAGGAGCAATTTGGGACATGTAGCATGTCCGTCCAGTGACTTGGTCACCTAGTACTTCACCCACACCGTACGGCATTGGAAATTTTATTTTGAGGTGTGATATTGAAGTGACGGCCCCGAATGCTGTTAGGCACGGCCGGCCCAATATTGCATTGTATACAGAGAGCAAATCGATTACCAAGAAGGTAAGTGTACAACTTGCCATTTTCGGGTACATTCCTAGGGTGACTTCTAATTGGATAGTTATTAAGGCCGTACAATAGGCCTTCTGCAGGTTTTAATTGACTCTTTTTTAAACCAAGTTTAAAAAATGTATCAAGATAAAGCAAATTGCGAGAACTTCTATTGTTAATGAATAGTCATTTCATCTGGTAGTCAACGCTACCGTCAGAAACGAGGATAGATACAACAATGGGGTCTGCATGGGGGGAAACTACATGTGCTAGGTCACTGTCACTAAAACTGATGACGGTGTCAATAGTGCGTTGCTTCTTTCTCCCTGTATGCTGGTCCTTGTTGTCCACCGGGTTCTTGATCGGTCAGGTGGTGATCATGTTGACCACTCCTGCCGCGACCCAGTTTCGTGGTGGGGAAGACCCCGATCCTTCTCCGCCCATGGTGCTAGAGCTCTGACAAGAGCCTTGAACAAATCTGGTGAGATGGACCCTTCTGATCAGTTCCTCAATCTCCCACTGAAGGGTCTTGCAATCCTCTATGGAGTACCCGAAAAATCAATGAAAATCACAGTACTTGGCTGGATTTCCTCCCTCCGCCTTCTTAAGTGGTTTTGGCCACATAAGGAACTTCTCCCCACGGATCTGCATGAGAATGTTTGAGCACGTGTCAGTCAAGGGCGTTAGACCGATGGGCCCGTAGTCCTTGCGCTCTGGCAGTCCCATCCTGTGGTGTTTTGGTAGGAGTGGTCACCACTGTTGTGTTTTCTCTTTCCTTCAGGCAGAAAAGAGCGAGGCTATTCGAGCTGATCGGGACGTTTAGCCTCGTTGGCCTCTTCCGCTGCCGCATAGGCCTTGGTGATAGACTCCACTTCTTGAAAAGTTTGCGGGTTCTTATGCGCCAGGTGGCTGAAGAATTCTCCATGCGCCAGCGCTGAGATGAAACTGCCTGATTTCATTTCCTCCGTGAGTCGGGGGATCCGTCTAGCTTCTACCACGAAGCGATCCAGGAACATCCATGGGTTCTCTCCATGCTTCTGCTTACTGTGCGACAGATGCCATGGCTACTTTTCCTCCTTGCGGTTGAAGGCATACTAGGATAAGAAGAGATCCGTAAGCTCTTAAAAATTTCGGATTGAGTCCAAGGGGAGATGATAGAACTAGATGCGCACGTCCCCTTTTAAGGTGAGCGGGAAGTAGCAACACATGGTTGCTTCCTCCAGTCCTTGTAGACCTAGAAGGGTGCGGAAGTGGACGAGATGATCGACGGAATCTGCACTCCAATCATAAGAGTCAATGGCTGATATTTTAAACTTTGTCGGCATGGGATGGTTTAGGATCTCCGCTGTGAAGGGAGATCTATCGATATTGGTTGTGCGCTCATCGTCTTTGAAGACGCGGTTCCATATCTTCTCCAGCCTCTGATCTGCTGGAATGACATTAGCAGATTTTTTAGAGTTGAGGTATGCCATCAACTCTATTCTCTCCCTGGAATGTCTAGCAGCCGGGTGGCTGCTATCACAGGCAAATCTAGCGGCTCGGGAGGCTCCCTCCTGAGCTTGGATCATAGATTCTACTCGGGAGTATCTGGGTTCCTCCGTTCCGGACTTTCCTCCGTGGTAATGCCTGTTCCCCACTTCTCACGCCTTAGACGGCTTTGGGCATGTGAGGACTCAGGCGCGGGAGCGTTGGTTAGTCTTTCAGTCAATCGGGCCAGAACTTTCTTTCTCTAGCCTCCTCGTCTGGATGCCGGTGTTGGGGCCACCACCGGTGCAACCCGTAGCTATGCTTGCTCCTAGCGGGAGCAGAGTATCTGAAGCATCCTATTCGTGTTGTGTATATACTCCGCCAGGTTTTGGAAGAAAGATGCTAGAATTCCACCGGCTATCCCATTGACCATAGTGCCAATGGCGTGGTCCTAGTTTGGTGATGCCACATCTCGGGTTGGCTCGCTCGCTTGCGCCCTTGTGTTCACCATTTTGTTTAAGGGTGTTGGTTGGAAAGAGCTTCTGAGAAACGTAGCTGGCTTCTTGTAAGCGCTTTCCACAGATGGCACCAATGATGCGTACCTGGATCCGATTTCAAATAGATTCGAATTCGCGTGATCATTTGGATCCGGTTTTGTTCACCGAATCTGGACCCTACACACCACTACAATAAATAATAGGTCAGGTGTCGATAAGATGTTGTCCCACCGAAAATACTCCGATGCTCAAGTCAGCAACAAGCCTTTAAACTTCAAGAAGGTAAACTGAAACGTAAAATGAGAAAGGGAGCGAGATTAAGATTAGTGGGGAGTGTTTGCCTTTAGATGTTAGAGACATTCCCGTCACTTGTTTCCCAACTCGATGTTCGCAAGGAACAAGTGGTAAGCTACGTCCTGGAAGCGTGGAAGCTTAGAAGGACGAATCTCGGGGAGTGGGTGAAATCTCTGGAATCCGAAGGCTTTGAGTGGGATTAGAGAAGTAAACGATTGCTCGCTTAGGTACGAGCGTTAGTATGCTCAAGGATTTTTCTGTAGTAGCACTGCGTTGTCTTTTTCGCGTCTGTGTTTATGTCCCTCCAGAGTGGAGACTCTGTGGGATTATATAGACGGTAGGGGGCGATCTTCCTTGGCCAAGAAGGTGTGATCCCTGCCTCGTGTTGGGCGGCCTTCCTCGAGTAGGAAGGCTTGACTGGTGCAATCTAATGGGATCGTTTCCTTTCTGAGCAGGTAATGGGTCTCCAGATTATTTGTCTTCTTCTGTGCTTTTGTTACCATTAGGCTTCATCGTAGGCAGAAAGAGAAAATCATACGCGTTCCTCATAGAAAGGGCGCTGAATCTGCTGATGCCTTCTTTAGAGGAGATTGGCTTCAAGGAAGGCGTGAAATCAGGGAAAAAGGATCGTTACTTGTCGTGTACGAAAACGTCCGCCAAATTGGGCCTGGCCCATATTAGGTTGTTTATCTTTTCGCGGCTTGTTGTTACAGTGCTTCCGGTCAACGGGAATGTTGACCGTCTTGAGTGAGCACATTGGCCGCCTGGTTGCTGCTCCATGCTGTCAACGCTAGTATTGACAGTCTAACACGTGTTTCGGCTTTTCTGAACTTTTGGCCATTTTTCTTATTGGCCCTGCCTGCTATAGGCCTATCCATCAAATACATA
>JAODPA010067942.1:0-10387 GCA_025585075.1 Nepenthes mirabilis | reverse complement strand
TAGGTATTATTATTATTATTATTGTTGCGTCCTGAGTTTCCGTCCACCTAGCGAGCAGCGTCCGAGCGGATCTTATGAATTCCGAGATGGATAGAAAACACACAACACAGAGTAAAATGCAAAAGAATGAAGGGGACGAGGACTTCGAATGCAATATCTTTTACGTGGAAAGCCCCTTTGAGATTACAAAGGGGAAAAACCACGGTCATGGACGGGCGTCCAGGAAATTCCACTATGGATCGAGGAGAATACAGCAGGACCCTTGATGATGCTTTTTGTCACCACTAGGAATTACAAGTCTCAAGTTCCGTTTCTCTCCTTTTTCTTTTACTGGGAAGAATGCTCTCAATATGGACTCTGGAGACGAATTTGCAGAATCCCCTTCTTGGCACCTAAAGGGAGGTATTTATAGGAAAAGGAAAAAGTTATTCTGTTACGGAAGGGACACGTGGCACTGCGTGCCAGGGGCGCCTGCCACAGCCCAGCTAGTGCAGCGTGCTAGGGACACGTGTCGTCAGGACAGTGGTGGCAGTACCTGCCCTGCAGATACGACGCACCAGGAATGCCGGTCCTGCAGATACGGCGTGCCAGGAGCCGTTGGATTCATGATGACGCGTGCCTTTTCGGCTATAGGGAATCATCTGAGTTGGCACGCTCGGATACTTTGGTTTCTCATATGGAAACGTTCGAAACGGTTCTCGGACGCTTCTCGAGTTTTCTGTATGACGTCAGTCCCTCTTAGGGGTCCTCGTATTCCCATGGAGTAAACAGACCTCTCGGGCTTTCGTCACTATTTGGGCCCCTTGGGCCGTGGGCGTGACTTTGGGCCTTCTTTTTGGGCTACGCTTTATGGGTCCTAGTATTGGGACCTAACACTAGCCCCCCATACCAAAGGGTTCGAGGTCCTCGATCGTTTGGCATGACGCAGCTGTTTCTCCACGGAGGCTGGCCTTTTCTTCTGGTGATCTGTCCACGGCCACCTGTATCCACGGAGGAAATGTGACAAAAGGTTTGGTAAAGAAGTGACTGAAAGCTTCTTTAGAGTCCGAGGCCTTTCAACGCCGCCGTTTGGACTTCTGTAGAGCAATAAATGCTAGACTGACTGGCTGTCAAATGCCTTGGGAACACAAGGCCACAGTTTCTTTGGGACGAACGGTTGAGCGACACGTGGTGAAGGCAATGAGTGCGCCTTTTCGAATTTCAAAAATATTAATAGGTCTTCTCGTTGCCAGCTTCCTACTTCTGTGATTTGCTTTCGTTTCATTTTCAAAGTGTTGAAGCTTTTCGCTCTCTGCTCTTCTTCTGCGCCTTAACCATTTCTCTCAAAACTTCCCTTTTTCATTATTGAGGTCTCGCCTCTCGTTGCCATGGCTCCTGGGGTAAAAGACATCGCTTCATCCCTCACTCCCAAGGATTTCGATGAGATTCGGGCAAAGTACGGCATCCCCGCTTCTACTAAGATAGTGGTTCCAGGGGCCGCTGAGAGGGCCTACAGTCCGCCTGACGGCTTCATCGCCGTTTACGAGGTTCACCTAAAAGGGGGACTCCACTTTCCAGTTCCTTTGGAGCTTTATAATCTGATGCGCGAGTTGGCCGTTCCGTTTGCCAGGCTTCAACCAAATGTAGTAATGTATTTGGTCTCTCTCTGTGTTTTTGCACGCTGTTATGAGAAGGTTCTTGGGGTAGCCACGGTGAAGGTTATGTTCCGCTTTACTCATAATTTGGAATGGATCACCATGACTCCTCGTCCGGAGTTCGCTGAGATGAGCGGTGGGAATCCGGACTCCACGAAAAGATGGAAGGACAAATTCTTCTTCCTGGGAGTTCGAGAGGATTGGAAGCTCCCGGCCACATGGGGAAATGTGGTGAGCAAATACTGCTTGGACGCCACCGCTGAGGAGAGAGAGGCTGCCAAGGAGGTCACGGATCTGGTTATGGCCAACCTTGACAGTTTTAACGTGGGGAAAAAGAACATTTGGCTGTCCTCAGAGAAATTGGCCGAGGCCAAGTGGGTGACACAGTCTGGGGACTCCTCCTCTGCTGCAGTTTCGAAGAGGAAGAAGAAAAAGAGACTGAGAAGGAAGGAGGCTTCTCTCGTTATCCAGGAGCCGTCCGAGGAGCCACAAAAAAGCCCACGGACGGAGGCCTCGGAGGTTCCACCGGCAGTCATTGAACAATCCTCATCCAGCGACGACAATGCCATTATTGCTCCAATGGTGAGGAGGGCCACGAAGTTGTCTGCTGGTCCTCCCGCAGAGCCTGAAGTCGCTTGTCCTTCTGAGGATCTGGCAGTTGTTGAGGTCTCGGAGGAGACTGGAATTCTTGAGGTCGAGGACATAACTATGGCCGTAACCGCTCCTGTCCTGGGAGCCACTGAGGTTGAGGAGTCTCGCGGGATGGAATCTACTGGTGTTGCCCCTTCCGAGGACATTTGTGAGGTCCTTGGTGGGGGAGAGATTGAGGCCGCGACCTCAGAATTCCTCGAGGCTCCTGGGCCCTTAGAGGTCGCGGCTTCCGCGGACGTTGCGGAGGCCCCAGTCTCTGGAGATCTTTTGGCTGAGGTGACCCTTGACTTTCTCGTGGCGCCTGCGAGTATTCTGCAGGTGCCTGAGATCTCCGCGGAGTGTCGCCCAAGTTACGACTCTCTGGTCTCTAAGGTACTTCACTGCTTCTTTACTTCTTTTGTCTTGCTTTTACCTGGCCGCCTCTTGAGGGACTTGTTTATCTTTTGCAGCTTCAAGACATGGCTGGGAGTCTCAGCCAGTTGGTCGAAGAAGCCGTCCGGTCTCGCTTGGAGATGGATTCGCTGAGGGCTGCTAGGGAAGTCGCCTAATGGGCTGCAGTGAAGCTGGCTGAAGCGGAGAGGAAAATTGCCTCTTTGGAGGACACCGTCAAGCTCCTTCGGCTTCAGCTGGGGCTTCTACGGGACAAGGTCGTCCGTCAGGACGAGATGTTGAGGATGTCCATACAGCCCTCGGAGATCGTGTCGTTGTTAGACAGCAGATACCGGGAGGGCATTCGTATGTGCCGCCGGGTGCTGCGGTTGGTTAATCCGCGGTTTTCGGGGGCTGTCCTCGATCCCGGGAATGCCGGTGCCTTATGCCGAGAACATTTATATGGCATTGCTGGGAGGCCTTTCCCTGAGTCCTCTTGGGCAGGGCCTGACAGTGAACCTATCGTGTCCGAGCAGCCAGACCTGGCGGACCAGGCGAGGATTTCTGGAGCCCAAGAGATTCACGGACAAGGGAGTCGGGAGGAGCCCCCATGACTTGTCGTCTTTCGTATTCTTTCTTCTCTTTTTTTTTGAACATTGTACAGAATACTGTTTTTGTTAATAAGAACTTACACTTTCCGAGTCGAAACCTGGGATTCTTTGCCCGATCTGTACGAGTGCTTGTTCCTTTTGTAAGGTGATGCTAAGTCATTTATCCTTAGC
Source organism: Nepenthes mirabilis (assembly GCA_025585075.1). Lineage (NCBI taxonomy): Eukaryota > Viridiplantae > Streptophyta > Magnoliopsida > Caryophyllales > Nepenthaceae > Nepenthes > Nepenthes mirabilis. The sequence goes on along the minus strand of JAODPA010067942.1, from coordinate 6,951 downwards.
TTTTATCGTGAGCCCTTCGAAGGATTATGCTACCTTTTGACCTCTCGGATCGTCTGGCTTTGCATGAAGTTTCTAGAGCTTTGGGCTTTTGTGGTACTCGGATGCAACCGAGTTTTTAGAATACGACCTCTTGGGCCACTCGGTTGGAGCCGAGTTTTTAGAATACGACCTTTGGAGCCGCTCGGCAGGAGCCGAGTTTTTAGAGTACAACCTCTGGGGCCGCTCTGCTGGAGCCGAGTTTTAGAATACGACCTCTGGGGCCGCTCGGCCAGAGCCGAGTTTTTAGAGTACGACCTCTGGGGCCGCTCGGCTGAAGCCTAGTTTTTAGAATATGACCTCTGGGGCTGCTCGGCCGGAGCCGAGTTTTTAGAATACGACCTCTGGAGCCGCTCAGCCGGAGTCGAGTTTTTAGCATACGACCTCTGGGGCCGCTCGGCCGGAGTCGAGTTTTTAGAATATGACCTCTGAGGCCGCTCGGATAAGACCGAGTTTTTAGTAGGCGATTCGTTTATCACTGGAAGTATTTCCTGAGATACGTGGCATTCCAAGTCCGCGCTACCAGCTTGCTTTATTGGGTGCGTAACTTGTAGGCTCCTCCCCGAAGGATGGCGGAGACCAGAAATGGCCCTTCCCAATTGGGTGAGAGTTTGCTCCTGTCGGCGTTTTTTTCCGTGGCTTCCACGCTCCTTAGTACTAGGTCTCCAATCTCGAACTGCCGTGCCTTTACTTTCTTGTTGTAATAGCGGGCCACTCGTTGTTGGTATGCCTCTATCCTGAGCCTCGCCTGATTGCGTACCTCCTCGAGTGCATCAAGGTTTTCCCAGAGTCTTTGGTTGTTATCGGTCGTGCTGAAGTATCCCACTCAAGGACTCATAAGGCACACTTCTACTGGAATGACGGCTTAGACCCCATAGCAGAGGCTGAAAGGGGTCTCCCTGGTAGGCTCTTTGGGCGTCGTCCTATATGACCAGAGGATTGAGGGCAGCTCATTTACCCATGAGCCCTCGGAGCACTTTAGCCTAGTCTTGAGTCCGTGCAAGATCATGCGGTTCGTTACCTCTACCTGTCCGTTGGCCTGTGGGTATGCAACCGATGTATGTACCAGGTTGATCTTCAGACTGGTGCAGTACCTTGTGAACCGCTTCACGGTGAACTGTGTTCCGTTGTCGGTTACGATGCATTCTGGGACTCCAAATCTGCACACGATGTTCTGACGGAGGAACTCCGTGGCGTTTTGCTCCGTTATCCTTGCCAACGGCACTGCCTCCACCCATTTGGTGAAATAGTCGATTCCAACGATTAGGAACTTCCTCTGTCCGGGAGCGAGCGGGAACGGTCCGAGGATGTCGAGCCCCCACTGAGCGAACGACCACGGGGATTGGAGTGCCCGGAGATCCATGTGGGGGCGATAGCTCATGTTGCTATGGAGTTGGCAATTCTCACACTTACGTACAAAGTCCATGGCATCGTACTTCATTGTTGGCCAATAGTACCCTTGCCTAATGAGTTTAAAGGCCAGGTTCTTCCCTCCGATGTGGGATCCACATATTCCGAGATGTACCTCCTGGATGGCGTACTCGGACTCCTCCGGGGTAAGACACCTTAGGTAAGGGGCCGAGAAGCCTCGCCGATACAACTGTCCGTCCACAATCATGTACCATCCCACTGTCTTTTTCACTTTCTTGGCTTCGTTCGGATCTTTAGGCAGTGTACCGTCAGATAAGTACCTCAGATAAGGGGTCATCCAGGTGCTTCCGCCCGTCACTTGCAGTACCTCCAGTTCGGGTTCTTCGATGCTGGATCTGTCCAGGACTTCGCGCATTCCTCGAGCATACTGTTCAGGATCCCTGGAAGCTGCGGCCCTCGCAAGCGTGTTAGCTTTGGAGTTTTCCTCCCTCGGGATGTGGACAAATTCGGCGGCCTTGAAGTCCGAGATCATGCCTTTAACCTTGGAGAGGTATTTGGACAGCTGTGAGTTGTTGACGTCAAAGCTCCCGCGGACTTGATTGATGACTAACTCAGTCGCTGTAGACGATCAACTCCCTGGCTGAGCACTCTTTGGCCAGTCGAAGCCCAGCTAGCAAAGCTTCGTACTCTGCAACGTTATTGGTGGCCGTGTACCCTAGGGTTAGGGAATACTTTATCTCCAATTCCTCTGGCGTCCGCAAGACAATACCAGCTCCGCAGCCATCCTTCATTCAGGAGCCGTCCACGTGCAGGGTCCAGGCTGACGCCTTGCTGAACTCGTCCGTACTGACTTGGTCCTCATCATCGCTGGGCAACGCCGTTGTTTCGACGAGGAAGTCTGCGAGGGCTTACCCCTTCAAGGCAGGTCTCGGACGGAACTCTATATCGAACTCTCCCAATTCGATGGCCCACTTGATTAGTCGTCCAGATATCTCGGGCTTCTGCAAGATTGCCCTTAGCGGCTGGTCAGTCAAGACCACTATCCTGTGTGCTTGAAAGTATAGCCTAAGTTTCCTTGCGGAGTACACCAATGCCAAGGCCACCTTCTCCGTGAGGGGATATCTGGTCTCGGCATCCATGAGAGTTTTGCTCACGTAGTACACGGGCTCCTGCCTCCCGTGTTGCTCTCGTACCAAAGCCGAGCTCAACGCCACGTCGGACACAGAGAGGTACAAGTACAGTTCTTCACCTACCTGAGGAGATGCTAAAAGAGGTGGGCTAGATAGGTAACTCTTGAGCCCTTGGAATGCATCTTCGCAGTCTTTACTCCACCGGAAGTCTCGGGTCTTGGTCCATCGCAGAGCTTTGAAGAACGGCAGGCGCTTCTCGGCCGATTTCGCTAAGAACCGAGAGAGGGCGGCCACGCACCCGGGAAGCTTTTGGACTTCCTTTATCATCCGCGGGGCCCGCCTGTCCAAGATCACCTGTATTTTTTTTGGGTTTGCCTCGATTCCTCGATGCGACACGATGTAGCCCAAGAATTTCCCCGAGGCCACTTCAAACGTGCATTTGCTTGGGTTGAGTTTCATTCCGTGGGCTCTGAGTATGTGGAAGGTCTCGGCAAAGTCCCTGACATGGTCGCCGCTTTCCTTGCTCTTGATAAGTATATCGTCCACGTACACTTTCACATTCCTGCCTATCTGTTCTTCGAACATCTTGTTCACAAGTCGCTGATAGGTCGCACCCGCGTTCTTGAGGCCAAAGGGTATCATCTTGTAGCAATAAGTCCCTTGGTCCGTCATGAACGACGTGTGCCCCTCGTCTTTAGGACTCATTGTGATTTGGTTGTACCCGGAGTACTCGTTCATGAAGCTTAAGAGCTCGTGGCCGGACGTCGAGTCTACAAGTTGGTCCTTGGGAAGTAGGAAGCTATCCTTTGGGCACGCCTTATTGAGATCGGTGAAGTCCATGCACATCCTCCACTTCCCGTTATTCTTCTTTACCATGTCGACGTTCGCCAGCCAATCCGGGTACTGAACTTCCCGGACGACTCCGGCGTCCAGGAGTTTCTTGACTTCCTCGCGGATGGCCACTAACTTCTCCGTGGAGTAATTCCTATGCTTTTACCTAACTGGCTTATGACGAGGATCGATGTCCAGCTTGTGGACAATGATCTCGGAGGAGATCCTGGGCATGTCACTGGGAGACCAGGCGAACACGTCTGAGTTCTCTTGCAGGAAGCTTGTCAGCTGGTCCCTGACAGCCTCGGGGAGCGAACTCCCAATGTGGACGCATTTCTCCGGATCTGCCGAGTCCTGTGGGACCTGGACGGTTGGCTCTCCAGGCTGTGCGTGCTGCAGCATGGTTTCATCCCTGAGGTCGAGATCTTCCATCGGTTGTGGAAGTGCCGCCTGGGTGTTTTGTACTAAATAACACATTCATCCCGTGGATTGATCCTCGAGGACCTCTCCCACACCCCACGGGGTGGAAAACTTCATCTTGAGATGCGGGATGGAGGTCACCACACCGAACTCAACCAAACACGGTCATCCAAGAATGGCGTTATAGACCGAGGGCAGGTCCACAACCAGAAAGGTTAGGACCTTGGAAGCGATCCTCGGATGTGTTCCCAGGGTCACTTCCAACTGGATGATGCCCTGAACAGGCACTGGTTCATTGTCCAGCCCATAGAGTGGTCTTTTCGACGCTTTCATCTGATTTTTCTTAAGCCCTAATTTGAAATAGGCGTCAAGGTACAGCAAATTTTGGGAGCTTCCATTATCAACAAATACTCGTTTCATCTGGTAGTCATTTGCTCCGTCAGAAACCAGTGCGGTTACAACTAGGGGGTCGGAGTGAGGAGAAGTTACATGATTCAAGTCCCTGCTGCTAAAACAAATAACCTCGTCTTCACTCCTGTGTCCCGTCCTCGGCTTCTTTGTTGCTGCAGGCTCATGCCCGTCTCCTCTAGCCGCTCGGCTAGAGATCATGTTTACGACCCCCGTGGCCACTCGGTTCCTGGGGGGTTCACCTTCACCGCCGTTTGCTGTTTCGGAAGCCTGTCCGGGTTTTTGTAGGAAACGGTTGAGGTGTCCCTGCTCGAACAGGTCTTCTATCTCCCTTTGCAGGGTCCTGCAGTCCTCTGTGCTATGGCTCCCAGAGCGGTGGTAGTCGCAGTACTTTGTTTGGTCCCCACCATCCGGGTTCTTGAGCGGCTTGGGCCACTTTAAGAACTTATCTTGCCGGATCTGCATCAGGATGTTGGTGCGGGAGTCATTTAGGGGTGTGAATTGCATAGGTCGCGGCTCCCTTCAAGCGCTCTGCTCGACCCTGTGCTATTTCTTCGAAGCCTGAGGACCCTGATAGTTCCCGGTTTTCCTTTTGCCTTCTGCAGCCTTATGGGGAGGGATCTCGTCCCTTTCTGGCTGCTTGGCGTCGTTGGCCTCCTCGGCTGCGATGTATGCCCTGGTCACAGCCTCGGCCTCCACAAAGGTCTGGGGACCCTTATGGATGAGGTGTTTGAAGAAGGTATCTCCTTCAAGAGCTGAGGGGAAAGCGTTTAGCTTCACCTCGTCGGTCAACCTCGGGATTTGCCTGACCTCGGCAACAAATCTGGCCAGGAATCCCCTCAGACCCTCCCTGGCACCCTGCTTGATTCGAGTGAGGTGCCAGGGTTGCTTCTCCACCCTTCTGCTGGAGGCAAATTGGGACAGGAGAGCTGTCGCCAAGTTGTTGAAGTCTCGGATGGAGTCTGCCCACATTCTGTAGAACCACATCCGCGCGTCCCCTTTTAGAGTCAAAGGGAAGCACTGGCACATAATGGTCTTGTCCAGGCCCTGGAGGCTCAGGTGCTCCCTGAAATGGTTGAGGTGGTCCATGGGATCACCGCTGCTATCGTATACCTCCAGATTGGGCATCTTGAATTTCGGAGGGAGCGTCCTTATCCTGATCTCTGTAGAAAACGGAGACTGGAGCGCGTTAGCCCCTCCTCCACTGCTCTCTTAGAGTACTAGATTCCATCCACTCTCAGGTCTATCCTCCACTCAAGGTGGGGCAGTTGCCTTCTTTTTGTCAAGATAATGCCTCAACTCGTAAGACTCTCGGATTGCACGGCGCTCGGGGGCCGTGTGAGCTTCATGCTGGGGAGCTCCTTGCGGAACTGCCTCTTGGTTGTTGTACTTGCGGCGTCTCCGGTGGGCTCCATGGTGACGCCTCTCCGGGCTCTCTTCGCGGGTCCGAGGATCCGGACGGTCCTCTGGCCTCCTATGGGCTTTGCTGCTGGAAGAAACCTGGGTCTTCGGGTTTTCGTGTCGGCTAGGGGGCATCTCTCGGCGGCTCCTCTCCTTGTCCCTGCTCTGGGACGCTCCAGCCTGGGAGGCCCTGGAGGGAGCCCCTTTTTCTTTCATTTGCTCCTCGAAGTTGGAGCAGAATGCGTTGAAGGCCTGAGACATGCCTTCCATTCTGGCGGCCATGCCTCTAACCACCGGGTCAAGGTGGTTTTCAGCCCCCGCGCAAGGGTCAGGGCTGCCAATGCGCGAGGCCATCTCCCTGGCAGGTGCACTCGCTTGCGCCCTCGTATTTACCATTCTGGTACTTTGAGTTAAAGTTGTCGGTGTTTTTCTTGTTAAGATATGAGAAACAGACTTTCAGTCGTTCCCCCAGACGGCGCCAATGTTGAGTCCTGAGTTTCCGTCCACCTAGCGAGCAGCGTCCGAGCGGATCGTATGAATTCCGAGATGGACAAAAAATGCACAACACAGAGTAAAATGCGAAAGAATGAAGGGGATGAGGACTTTAAATGCAATATCTTTTACGTGGAAAGCCCCTTTGAGATTACAAAGGGGAAAAACCACGGTCACGGACGGGTGTCCAAGAAATTCCACTATGGATCAAGGAGAATATAGCAGGACCCTTGATGGTGCTTTTTGTCACCACCAGGAATTACAAGTCTCAAGTTCTGTTTCTCTCCTTTTTCTTTTACTGGGAAGAATGCTCTTAATGTGGACTTTGGAGACGAATTTGCAGAATCCCCTTCTTGGCGCCTGAAGGGAGGTATTTATAGGAAAAGGAAAAAGTTATTCTGTTACGAAAGGAACATGTGGTGCTAGCCTGTCAGGGGCGCCTGCCACAGCCCAGCTAGTGCGGCGTGCCAGGGACACGTGTCGCCAGGACAGTGATGGCAGTACCTGCCCTGCAAATACGGCGGACCAAGAATGCCAATCCTGCAGATACGGCGTGCCAGGAGCCGTTGGATTCATGATGACGCGTGCCTTTTCGGTTATAGGGAATCATCTGAGTTGGCACGCTTGGACACTTTGATTTCTTATATGGAGACGTTCGAAATGGTTCTCGGACGCTTCTCGAGTTTTCTTGATGACATCAGTCCCCCTTAGCGGTCCTCGTACTCCCATGGAGTAAATGGACCTCTCGGGCTTTCGTCACTCTTTGGGCTCCCTTAGGCCGTGGATGTGACTTTGGGCCTTTCTTTTGGGCTGCGTTTTATGGCTGCTAGTATTGGGACCTAACGATTGTTATTATTATTAT
>JAODPA010067941.1:0-10388 GCA_025585075.1 Nepenthes mirabilis | reverse complement strand
AATAATTAAAAAAGGAGTTTCACGTGAATTTTTTTTAAATGTGAAGAAAAATTATAGGATTATAAGTTCGTAAATATTCATACTATGAGCCAAATTGCAAAAACCTCAAACAATTTAAGGATACAATAACTTATAATAAGAAATCCAAGTAACAAATAGTATAACAACAACCAAGTTGAATGGTTTGACCGAAAATGGGCTGGCTAGTCGCGAAGACCCATGAGCGAGTTGAGGACCTAGTGGATGGCGGCCTACGGCCCACTTCTACACACTGAAAACTTGCCATAACCGGTAACTGTCATATCATACATATTTTAGGATAAGGTTAAAGGAGGAAGGAAACTGACAGTAGAATGTGATTTCTTTATCTATCTGAACAGTTTATTAGGTAATTGTCACTAGATCAAATTGTTCGCCAATCCCATAAATACTCCTTCACTGCACTAGGTTAGAGGCAGCAAAAATACATAACCAGAAAATTCTCTGCCTCAAAGAGCATCCATAGAAATTACTCACAATTCTGTTTTTCTCACTCTCAAACGGTTCCACGACGAGCGCAGCCTCTGAGACAAATACCATTCCTACTCTTGTTCATCATCTCTTTCATCTCTCATCATTGCACATTTCTATTCATTAAAAATAATTACTGATTTGAGTATTAGAGAATATTTTAAAAAATAAGTCCCATCAATTCTTTAATTTCTTATTTTTAATTGTAGTGTGTAGGACTTAGGCTATCACAAATGGAGATTAGACCTGCTTTATTCGAACTGGTATGAAAAATCCGAGTGGCTCCTTAATTCGTACAGAATCTGGATCCTAAGATGCATCATTGGTGCCGTTTATGATAAACAACCAAAAGGCCAATTTAACCACTACTTACACCAAAGCAAAAATGGTTAAAACCAGGATTCAAGTGGGTGCTCCTACTAGAGAGGTCATCTTCCCAAGCAATGACCCTTCCATGGGTAGCCATGGGGAGGACCGTTGAGCGCTCTTAATGAAAACGCTTAGTGCTCGGATGGAAAACATATCCAAGATGCTCCAAACCCTTTGCGCACAACGGGGTTAGCAGAGGCTGGAGACTCCTTCAACTGCTCGCATTCCAACTTCGAGAAGGAGGAGACAGAGGAAGAAACGCCTGGCCAGGAACATACAGCAACCTAACGACCCCGAGGCCTGAGTGGCCTCAAGCAATAGGAGTCGATTGCTATTGGAAGGCCGGTTGGGGCCCAAATTGTAAGATGACAACCCAAAGCAGAAACATCCTTGCTACTCCTATGACGATTGTAGCCCTCCAAACTAGGAGGGGACCTCCAATAACATTCAACAGGCAAGCGGCCGCGGCCGCCCAACCCGGCACCAATCGCAAAACTATTAAGAGTTGAGGATCTACCTCAACACAAAGAGGACTTCTACCACTCCTCGAGTGGAGGAGAAAATAGAAAAAATATGACAGCACGTGTCCGAAGGTAACACTAAGGGGCACTTCGTGGACTCGAGGAGATCACCATTCATAATGGAGATCCAGACACAACCGCTCCCTCATAAATTGAAGATGTCGGTCATGGATGCCTATGATGGAAGCACCAATCCGATGGATCATTTAGATCATCACTTCCACACTCTCTTAAGCTTCCAAGGCCTTGATGAGGTGGCTATGTGCCAATGCTTTCCCTTACCCTCAAGGGAGACACCTGAATTTGGTTTTATCATTTAACACTAAATTCGATCTAAACATTCTAGGAGTTGGCTGATAACTTCCTGTCCTAATTTGCTTCCAGCAGGAGGGAGAAAAAATAGCCTTAGCATCTCTCCCGTATCAAATAGGGGCCAAATAAAAGTTTGAAAAGCTTCCTGACCCAAATCACCGCCGAGGCCCGGTGGATTTCTTGGGTCACCAAAGAGGTAAAACTGAGGACCTTCATATTAACTCTGGAGCTTAGTGAGTTCTTCGAGCATCTGGCCCACACGGACCCTCAGACCTTCCATGAGGCCAAAGCCATAGCCCGCGTGTACATGGTGACCTAAGAGGCCAATGAGGCACAGAAGCCAGGGAGTGTGGATTATCTCTGCTAGGGACCAACGAATGGAAGGAAGAGAAATGGGGACCACTTAAATACTTGAGGCCCCAGAAAGCATTCCAGAATAGAATCAGGAGCTTACGGAGAGTTCAGATCCTTAAACATGGCTCTGCTAAACGATTTTCAGACCAATATCCTTATACAAATTTGAGATGAAAAATTCTTAAAGTGGCCAAAGTCGACCAAGAACCTAGAGGAAGGAGATTAGACAAAATTCTGCGATTACCATCGACCTCTGGGTCATAGAATTGAGAACTGTTAGACTCTGTAGAGGCAGATTGAAGATCTCACTCAAAGCGGGCACCTCACCAAGTTTTTAAGGAATGTGGGACAGGCTCCTAGCGAAGCAAGCGACGAGGGGTAGGAGCAACAGTAGCCGAAAAATCGAGTTGTGGCTAGGGCAGTTAGCATAGTGGTGACTAGGTCGTCCAAGAGCGATTCCCCAAACCATAATGAGACAGCTGCCAGTAACAAGAAGCCGAGGGTAGGAATTATAGTTGTTGTCATTAGTTTTAGTAGAAACAATATGGCACATGCACAAACTCCCTATTCTGATCCTATAGTTGTATCCATACTTGTTTCAAATGGTATGGTAGACAACTTATTGAAACAAGTCTTTATTAATAATGTAAGTTTTAAGAATTATTTTATCTTAATACATATTTTAAATTGAAACTAAAAATGAGTCAACTAGAAATGGTTGTTGAACCCCTCTACAAATTGGATAACAAATTAGTACCCATCCAAGAAACCATCCAACTGTAGGTTACCTTGGGAACCTACCTTAGGACGGCATTTCATGTGCACACATTATTGGTGGTCGACCCTATCTATTGGAATTCGGAATAATGATATCGATCCCACATTTGAAGATGAAATTCTCAATAGCATGCGGCGTCGGAGAAGTCCTAAGCGACCAAGTGACCGTTTAGACATGCTATTTGTCCCAAGTCACTCAAGCTGTTTTGGGTCAACTGGCGGAGGATTTCGATCATTGAGACAAGGAAATCCTACAGCAAGCCCAATCTGACGAGACAACTGACCAGATTCCTCCAAACCCTAGTAATCCGGAGAGATGCATTCTAATTAGGAGCTTGCTTATTGGACCCCTACGCGATCAACTGATGACTTTCCTCTGGTAAAACTCAGATATCTTCGCATGGGCCTCCACTAAGTTGTTGAGGATTCTGACCAAGGTAATGGTCTACAAGATAGGTCTCGATCCAGATCACAAGCCCATCAGGAAGAAGTGGAGTAACCATTCCATCAAAAAGCTAGTTGCCATCCGAGAGGAAGTGAAAAACTTGCTCGACACCGGATTCATCAGAGAATTACAGTATTTGGATTAACTTTATAACGTGGTCTTTGTCCTAAAGAGTAATGAAAAGTGGCAAATGTACGTCGACTCCATGTTCGGGCACGAGTTATTGAGTTAGATAGATGCCTACTTAGGATACAATTAGATCCGGATGAGTCTAGAAGATAAGGAACACACTTCCTTTATGACCGACCAGAGTACGTATTGTCACAAGGTTATACCATTCGTTATGAACAATACAGACATTATGTATCAGCGACTCATGAATAAAATGTTTAAAGCACAGATCAATCAGAATATGAAAGTATATATAGATGATATACTTGTCAAAAGTAAAACTATCGATGACCATATCTGTAATCTCAGCAAGACCTTCAGAGTACTCTGGGTGCTCCAGATAAAGTTAAATTTGACCAAGTGTATTTTTGGAATATCCTCTGGAAAATTCTTGAGCTTTATTGTCTCTCAACAAGGGATTAAGGCCAACCGCGAGAAAATAAAGGCAATCATGGACATGAGCCCACTGTAAATGGTGAAGGACGTTCAGAGGCTCACCAAAAAACTTATAATACTCTCTCATTTCTTAGCAAAATCAACAGAAAAACACCCCTCCTTCAAAGCCTTAAGAGGGATGAAGACGAATGATTTCGAATGTACCGCCAATTGTCAGGCTGCCTTCCAAGAGTTAAAGGAATATTTACCTAATTCCCCTCTCTTGACATTGCTGATAGAAGGCGAGGAGTCGTATCTATATCTAGTGGTATCGGAGGTGGCACTAAACTCTGCCTTGATTTGGCATCAATCAGACTTGTAACGGCTGGTCTACTATGTGAGTAAGATTTCGGTAGATGCCGAGACTTGTTACACGCATGCTGAAAAGATTACACTGGCACTTCTCTATTCAATTAGAAAATTGAGGTCCTACTTTCAAGCTTACAAAATCGTTGTCCTAACCGATCAACTCTTGAAAATAATCCCACAAAAGCTCAATATGTCCAAATGATTAGTAAAATAGGCTATTGAATTGAGAGAGTTTGACATTGAATCTAGGCCAAGGCTGTCCGTTAAAGGCTAAGACTTGGAAAACTTTGTAGTTGAAACCATGACTCGGGTTTTGGACGCCCATGTTGCCAGCTAAGATGTCAGTCAGTCAGAGGTGACCCTAGTTTGGACAATGCACATCGACGGGTCATTGACATAATCTGGTTGTGGGGCCAGAGTGGTTTTGAGGACTCCTGATGGGTTGGAGATTAGCTATTCTTTGAAACTTGGATTCCCTACCACTAACAATATTGTCGAATACGAGGCCCTTCTCGCCGGACTCCGATTGACGAAAAAATGCTTGGGGAGGTATTTGATTATATATAGCGACTCTAAACTGATTGTCAACCAAATTCACGGAAGCTTTGAGGTGTTGAGCCCTCTGCAGGTGAACTACCTTGCTAGAGCAAGAGACATGATCCAGAAGTTTGACAAAACCGAGATAATGCATATCCCGAAAGCAGATAATTGAAAAGATGATCAGTTGACAAGGGTTACGATGATTGAAAACTCAGGGCAGTACTCGAAAGATATGAGAAAAGTCTTAACTTCTCAAAATATTGAAGAATCCGAGTAGGTGGTACTACAAGTCTCTTGTAACAAAAGTCGAATGTATCCTTACTGGGGATATATTACCGACGACACTTTGCTGGAAAACCCAGAGGATGTGAAGTGTGTAAAATAGACAATTGGCTAGTACACTATCGTGGACGGGAGAATGTACCACCGAGGATACTCAACTCCTTACTCGCGGTGCCTCACACTGGAAGAAGCTGATTATGCACTGAGCAAAGTCCATCTCGGTATATGTGGGTTATACATTAGAGGGAAGAACCTTTCCTTAAAAATAATACGTCAAGGCTACTATTAGCCGACCATGAAGAAAGTTGTGGCAGACTTCGTGAAGAAGCGCGAGACCTGCCAAATCTACAACAACATGTCCCATCAACCACTCATCGAATTGAGGACCCTTCAGTCTCCACGATCGTTTGCAGAATGGGGATTTGACGTTCTCAATCTTTTTCCGTAGCGTTCGGATGAAGAAAGTTTGTTATTGTTGGTATCGAATATTTCACTAAGTGGGTTGAGGCCTCCCCATGGGCCGAATTACAGAATATAATGCAACAGAGTTTGTCCAATAGAGAATCATTTGTAGATTTGAAATTGTTGGGGTTATTGTGACTAACAACGGAATCTAATTTACCAGCAAATGTTTCAACAAGTATTGCACAAGTTTAGGTATCTGATTGGTTCATACCTCCATCGCCTATCCACAAGTGAATGGGCAAGTGGAGGTCACCAACCAAATCCTACTATATTAGATAAAGACCAAGCATGAAGATGTTACGAAATCCTGGGCAGTGAGCTACCTTTGTATTCTGGTCCTACAGAACGATGCCAAAGGAGCCAACCTGCAAAACACTCTTTAGCCCATGCTATGAGATTAAGTCAGTCATCCCGGCAGAGATCAGACAGCCGAGCTTCCGAATTGAGAACTTTGACTCGCTTGGCAATCCATAGAACCTTAGGAAATACCTCAACCTACTTGAAGAAACCCGAGAAGAAGCCCAGGTGCATACGGCATCCTATCAGCAGCGAATCACCTGGTTTTATAACAAGATGGTGAAAGCACGCCAATTCAATGTTGGAGGCCTTGTTCTATGGAGTATAGAGGCTATGGGAAAAAATACCAATAGAAACAAACTCTCCCCAAATTAGGAGGGTTCATTCATCGTCTTAACTATTTTCTAAAATGGTGCATATAAGTTGCGTACCCAGAATAGCAGATTTGTCCCAAGGATATGGAATGCTGTCCACTTGAAAAAATACTACCAGTAACTTCATGTCAAGCCCAAGGAGGTCTAGTGTACATTCGAGAGTGTGCTTGTAAGATGTACCATGTTTAAATTAATGAATTGCTCGTTTACTACTAATTTTGTTAATAATAATTATTATTTTCATATGAATGTTTGCATGACATTGTATAAAATCGAATAGCCTAGACTGACCTTAAGCCAAGTGGGTTTCTTCCCACTTGTCCCTTGACCTACAAACGGTCGGATTTAAATCCCGATCCTGTCATTGAGCAGCCCATGTGCGGTCAAACATCTAAACCTTATGGAATACCACAACATGTGTGTGATGACTCCCACACATAGAAATGAGCACCATTCGTCGACCATGACCTGCGAACTGGGATCAGACGTGTGGGCGTAACAATGTCCCCTAAAGGGATAAACTCCAATGGTAACACACGAACGACGACCTTAACTTCATGAAACCTCGGCAATGACATGACCATTGGTGCAAGCACGTTTGTAAAATTTGCACCATCTTATCGTCCTACAAATAGAATAGGAGAAGGGAATCAAGCCAAGCCTTCCCCAATAAAAGTGAAAAAATTTTCTAAAACACGCCGAAATGTGATGTAGTACTTTAGTTGAAATAGTTAGGGGTAATTTGGATGAAGAAGTAGGGGTGGATGGTCACTCCAACCGAGGCCCCCCAGGACTTGGATGCGACGGGGACGCCATCGGATCCCTTGTGGTGCCAGATGCCAACTCTCCGGGCGGGGCACCTCCACGATCGCCGCCGCCTCAGCATTATCCTCCATCTCAGCATTACCCTCCGTCTGGGCCCTCACTAGGCGGACATCTCCAGGATCCTCCTCAGCAATGGAATTGTCGGGCACCGCCTCCTCAATAGGAAGCTAAGGGGGATCACCACCCACAGAGTACCCTGATCCACTGCCCTCCTCCAAGATGCGACCGGTTGAGAGAGGTGGGATAGAAATAGGTCCCCTGAGCAACTCGCCCATGCCCAAAACCTGCTATGCAATGGGTAGGCCTGATCTGGTGGAAGAGGAAGAAGGGCTTGGCAAAGTAGCCCGCCATTGTGGTGAGTTATCAGAGGTGTTTCGGATGTACAGATACCCAGCCTTCCTTTTGGGCTAAACCGACGACGGAGCGGCAGTTATATCAGGTCCTTCTAAGACAGGCTCCCACTTGGCCAATGCGAGGGCCTCAACAAACAGTAGCTTGTTTTTCTCATTGAACAAATCGGTATTTACTCAAACAAGCTCTATTAATAGCTTTGCCGAGTTCTCTTCCTCATGCAAAATTCTACCGGTGAACAACTCGAGCACTTTGCCCCACTCATTTGGGAGGGCCAAATTGGAAGGAACTTTCGGGAAGAAAAATCGGTACTTCCAATTCTTTATCGAGTCAAGAATCCCCTTACTTATTTGTAAATCTCAGGGTGAGAGTAAAATCCAATCTGTGTTCTGGCATATTCGGAAGACTACTTTCACTGTCATTGCATTCAACACTTGCTCGTGGTGTCAGAGAAAGATACAAAGATAGTACAAATATCGAACAGCGTTGGTGTAAAACCTCGCGATTGGAATGCCAAGGTTCATCATAACTTCTTACAACTCTTGTGCACGGGGAAAGAAAAGGCCATATCTCAGGTGGGCCTCGTAAATAGTGATGAATCTTCTTGGAGAAGAGCAAGCTCTATCGTTTTCCGTTGGCACCCCAAATGGAATCACACTTGGGATTTTATATAGTGTATATAGAGCCTTGATATTGGTCACTAAAAGTAATGACTGGATTGCATCAACACAAGGTGCCATGGAAGCGAGAAAAACTAAGAGAAAGTCTACTCGAGAGCGATTTGAATCAAGAAGAGGAAGAAGAATTAAGGAGAGCGATATGGGAGCACCGTTTGTATAGGCAACCATTCAAAATTTGAAACGGCACCATTGTGGGTTCCCAAGGAAGCAAGCGCCATAATGACGAGTGACACACGTGCGCCGCCCGAAGTGACATGGCATGCCAGTCGCTTGGCATTAGGAATGATGACCTGACACTGTACGGGTGGTGGACACCTGGCAAGTTGAGATAGGCTAAACGTCAGAACAGTGCAGGCTCCCAGGCGTACAACTATGATGACTTCGAAACCAGACTGACAGGCCTACAATCAGTCTGGCGTCAAGCCGGACTGGTATGCTCATGGTTTAGTTCGATGTCAAGCAGGATCGGTATGCCATGGTCCAGTCCGGTGTTAAGCAAAACTAGTATGTCCGTGGTCCTGTTCGGTGTCAAGCCAGATTGACAAGCACACCATCCAGTCCAGCTTTGAGCTGTACTGACAACCCACAATCCAGTCCGACATCAAGATGAATTGGCAGGTAGCAATCCAGTCCAGCTTTAGCATCTAGTCAGATTGATGGCCACCCAATTTAGTTCGGCATCAAGCAATAAAGAATGACATTTAAAAAATCAAAGATGCTAACAATATGGACAAAATGCTTGGTGGTTTCATTCATTAATCTCTTTTTGCAAAGTATAAATCCTCCAATGATAAGTGTAGAACAAAAAGAGAATAAATAGTTAGTATAGATAGAACGATGATCCGACGGCAAAAATCCTACTCCATTAGAACAAACACCCCAAAGGCGAGCAAGCATGCTTGTCCCCAAAAAAGAAGACTCGAATGAGAGGCTAGTGCGCACCTTATGAATGGTGAGGCTCCTGAGCGTTGTAGGTCTCAATGAGCCACAGTAGAAGGCCAACTATCCTAGAAACAGGCCATCACTAAGGGGGAAGGCCACAGCGACAGGAAAGCCTTGACCCACTTTGGCCAGGAGATGGAATTGACATCAGGATGAGAGCAAAAAGTGATAACCAAAGTGGCTCCTCACATGAAAAAGGGTAACCAAAGCAAACTTCTTGTGCAGCCGAGGAGACGCCTTTGAATGTCGGAGATGAACTTCCTCCGATCCTGACAGTAAGTGATGTAGGTTCCATGACCTACACCACTTGAGGGATGAAAGCGTGGTGTAATGCAGGGCATAATGAGTCCCTCTATTTATAGCACGTGGGTGGATCAACAAGCCATTAAATGTCAAAGATTTTTCATGCTAACAAAATCTATAGAGAATCGTGGGGTGCAAAGAATCATAATAGAATAAGATGGCGAATCAGAAGACAGCATAGGAAAAGGACAAACGGCATCCTAACAATGAATATGTCAGAGGTTAAAAAATTCAAACCTTTGGTATGGAGGGCTAGTGATAGGGACTGCCGAAAATGGGCCAACCCGTCACGAATACCCACGAGCGAGTTGAGGACCCAGTGGATGGTGGTCCATGACCCACACCTACACGCTAGAAACTTATCATAACTGATAACTATCATACCGGGTACATTTTAGGATCATGTTAAAGGAGTAAGAAAACTGACGATGGAGCAAGATTTCCTTATCCATCCAAGTAGTTCTACAGGCGGTTGTCACCAATTAGAAAAGGTCAAATTGACCGCCAACTCAATAAATACTCGTTTACTATATTAAGAAAACGGGAAGAGAAACAACCAGAAAATTCTTTGCATAAAATAGAGCATCCACAGAGTTTACTCACAATTCTGTTATTCTCACTCTTAAGCTATTCCACACAGAGTGCAACTTTCGAGGCAAATACCATCCCTACTTCGTTGCATCATTTCTTTCATATCTCGATATTATAGCTTTCTATTCGTTAAGAAAAATTTTTGATTTGAGTATCAGAAGATATATTGAAAAGTGAGTCTCATGAATTCTCTAATCTCTTATTTTTAATTGTGGTGTGTAGGATTTAGACTATTATAAATAGATATTGGACTTGCTTTGTTCAATAGGCAAGGAAGATTTGAGTGGTTTCCTAATACGTGCAAAATTCGGATCTCAAGATGAATCAATATTGTTTTTATTTCTTTGTTATATACACCACATTCTCATTCAAACATACGCCAGATTATTCAACACATAAATTGGTATTATTTAATAAATAATTTAAGTCTATGCTGCCAAGGTGTCGAATTTGGCAATTAAGTCTACATTGCAAGATTATTTAACACATATATTGTTCTTATTATGTGAATATTATTATTTTTTTATGTGTAATA
>JAODPA010067940.1:0-10388 GCA_025585075.1 Nepenthes mirabilis | reverse complement strand
ATGGTAAAGGATGAGAATAATTTTTCAGAATTTATTCATTATATTTCGTATCAGTTACAATTACAGTTGTTCTAAACTGATTATAATTACATGCTATAATATAAAAGAATACCATCATTTAACTCCTGGATACTTATAATATTAATTGTGTATTATATATCACTTCTGATAACACTTTGGCTCCTCTTCTAAATCTATGGTTCCAAGCCTTTTCAATCTTGCAAAACCTAGTGCCCTTTTCAAACCACTCAAAGTAATTAACAATTTCAGGACATGTACCCTGCAACATATGTACATCTATCAAAGTTATATGGAACGTTTGCAACATCATCACAGATGTGACAAAAGGCTAGGTCTCAATCCAATGGAAAAGGCTTAGTGCAACAAGAACTATAGCATCACAAAGCTAGCTAGTTCTCCAATCATTACAGGCCTTGTGAATGAGTTGAAACATCTTGCTGGACCGAAACCGACAGGCACATACTTGACTGTGTCGATCTTTTCTTCCCACTAACAGAACAGGCATTTCAAGGTTTTAAAACAAAACAGAGTAAGGGACACGTACAGATTTCATTAAAAATCAGATACTCCTTACAAATTTCAACACAAATTTCTTAACCAAATGATATTCAGCCAAAGAAAGCAGATATTCCTCACAAATTTCAACATCAATTTTGTAACCAAATGATATTCAGCTAACGAAACTCATGATATTCATCACCTATAGGGATTTTCCGGGACCGAGGAATGAACAATGCAACTGTTAGATTTTTGGTCACTCTTTCATGAATAATTCAACAAATAAAAAGTTATTGGAAGTTCCCATGAGGTTTGTGTGAGGATCGGAGTATTCGCGCATGCTTCACTCCCTGTGAAAGGCCAGGAGGCAAGATCAAGTCGGGCACCAATTACAATTCGATGGAGGATTATTAGCGCTCGCTTTACGCTCAAGCTGTGAAGAGGCGCGGATTTCAAACTAAGTGCGCTCACTCAGTGCTCGAGCGCAGAATCCAGAACCTGATACTCTCAATCTGCACTTGCCGAATGTAAGAATCACGTTTTCAGGATTTAACCTCTCCGCCTTGGTGGGAAGATCAGCCTAGATGGCATGATGGCTGGTTAAGATATTTTTTCAGAATAAATAGAAGAGTGGAAAGTTGACCATAGTTGACCGAATAAGATTGTTGACCAACCTTAATGAGAAAATGGCTAAAAAAGATAGTTAATAATAACTGTGGAGGTAATATGATAATGATCGGGAAAGTAGCAATCGACCGAGGTAGATGATAATAACCGACATAATAATAAGTGACCGAAATAACTGATAAACTGATGAAGTAGAATGGTTGACCAAATAGTTTACTAGAAATAATAAGTTAACTGGTTAAGATAAGAATAAAATATCGACCGGTTAGGAGAGTTGACCGGACTAAAACAAATTGACCGGAATTTAGAACCGTTGACCGGAACCAGCATGGTTGATAAAAAATGATGCAGTTGATCTGAAAAAATATGTTGAACAGAAATATTAAAGTTAACCCAAAATTACTATGAAACCGCAGTCTCTAAATGAATCGTGATACTCGAGGACATTCTAAAAAGCCCGAGGATTTACAAATATTTCGGGGACTTAGAAAAAAATACCAAGGTCATTTGGGAAAACGCAAATGCCGGAGTAGATTTAAGAGCCGGAGTGAATTGCTAGTAACAATTTCGGTTTGCCAAGTGTTCGAATTGTCGGTCTGGCAATTGCAGGTGAGGATTTCCAGAGCACTTTTGCAAGCATAATATAAAAGGCCAAAGTTGATAAGTCTAACAGACCGAGAATTCTGAGTAGACGATCTTCAGAATCAGTGTAAGCCCATGCCCTATTTCCACCTACTCCATTGACCTTCTGATAAGGAAAGACTTAGTAGGGAAAAAAGTATCAAGTAGGTAACTTATTCTCATCTATCCCATTGCCTATAAATATGAAATTTAGGGGTTAGGAAATTAAGATATTAGAGATCTAAAGAGAAGCAATGAGGAAGGAGAAGGAGAGAAAAAATTACAGGCTAAGTTAAATAAGGGAGTTGAAAGAGTAGGCAAGTGTGCCCATATATCTCGTCATTAACTTTTTTTGTCTAAAAGTTGATATCATTCAAATGTTCTTCCTTCTCGACATGTTATGTAAGATGCATATCATGATAACATGGCATATTTACGAAGGTTTTCCATGATCAATGCATGTGTTATATTTTATATGCGAGATTTTATTCCACGACTCAAACTTTAGAAGTGTGCACATAAAGGTTAACTTGCATATTAAATTACTATCAATAATTTCGGACGGCATATTTGAAATCTCACCCGATTGCATGTTGTGCACCGTTTGTAAAAGTAATGACTACAAGCTTTTAAGAACTCCGGACATTTGAAAACAGTTCTGATGGTCGAGTAGTTATAAGCCTAAAATGTAACCAATTCTGATAGTCAAGTAGTTACAAATATTAAATATAGCCAGTTTCGATATGTGATAACTAAATAGTTGTAGGCTTAAAATGTAATCAATTCTGATGGTTAAGTAGTTACAAACCTTAAATATAGGCAGTTTCGATATGTGATGCCGAGTAGCTGTAGGTCAAAAATATAACTAGTTCTGATGGTCGAATAGTTGCAAACCTTAAATGTAGCCAGATTTTTGAAACTGCATCTGTTTTTTGGAAAAACGGTTCTCATGAACACGTCTTTGTTCCATATTTTATGCTCCTGTATGCCAAATGCTTTCATTCAAGTTCTTTAATTTCGTTTGCAAATATATTTATGCATGTTTTTGTTTAACTGTACCTATTGAGTTATCGCTCACTCCTTACTGTTTTTCTCACCCTTAGATAACAAGGAATTTATGCCAGACGAGAAATAGTGAAGTCGGACGACCTAGCTAGGCAGGAGGGCCTATTGGGATTTTTGTAATAGAACATGACTGACTTTGACGTATTTTTTATTATTCTAGAGATTTTGTAAAATATTCTACTGTGTAATAAAAGAATATTAAAATGCTTCCACTAAATTTTTTCTATACTTTGAAGAAATATTGGGTTCCTACTGACATCTCGTGTGTCTTTGGCTAACCGACCCAGTGCCCGGAAGGCCAAGTTTTGACCAACCTACTTAAGGCTGATTCAAGTTGTTTGGCCGCCTATGATCTTATGCACGCGAATAATAAAATTTTAAGTCCACCTAATACTATATGTCTTATAGGCCAAGGTGATTTTCGGCCATATGTGTGTGATTATTAACAGAAGTCATATGGTGCACTATGACCCGTTTCATCACAGATAATATCAGATAAAATAGATACCTTATATTTGATCTGAATTTATATGCGGAAGCTTAGGATAGATTAAGGTTGATCAAATAAATAGATGAAGGTATAGGACAACTAAGTTATCCTAATTCAGTCTATTAGACTAGCACTAAGAATGACTAGAACATCTTGTGTAGGAAGCGTCGTGTCCTAATTACTAACTAGGCTGTGGTGGTTTTAGGGATCGAGATAGATGAAATGACCAAGGTGAAGAAATCATTAAATATAATAAATAATTATTGACCCATTCCTTTAATCTGAATATATATTGGATTAACTAATACTATCGTGTTTTGGTTATAGGATAATAGGATGGTTAATAAAGGAAGACGGGCTACTCGTAATTTTCAAGACATGGAAGGTGAGTACTTGAATATATTAGAAAGAATGGCTAATGTTATGGAAGCCATGGGGCAATATAGTCTAGCTCCAGCCCCCATTGGCTAGGGGATATCGGCGTATGATCGCTTTATTAACGAGCGAGTTCCTGGGTTTTTGGAGAATCGGATCCAATGAAGGCTGATACTTGGATCTAGAGGCTTAAGAAGGTATTTGTGGCAATTAAATGTCCAACTGAGGATAGAATCCTGTTTGTAACTCATAAATTGGAAGGAGAAGCCCATCACCGATTAAAAATGCAGAAAAGGGTCTTTGAGGTATCGGAGAATGAGATCACCTACGCCATTTTTGAGACGGCCTTTATAGAGAAATATTTCCCTGATAGTCTATGGGGACAGGAGGATGCATTCTTACGGTTATGACAGATTAATCGTATAGTAGTTGAGTACGATACCAAATTCACAAAGTTATCCCAATATACTCCATATATAGTAGAGGAGGAGAGTAGAAAGGTAAGAAGATTCTCTCAGGGTTTAAGGGATAACATTAGGAAGCATCTGTCGACATTAAAGCTAATGACTTATGGGGAGGTTTTGGACAGGGTGATTATTTATGAGAAGGAGTTTGGAAGAGAGGAGATTTTTAAGAAGAAGATGTCTAGTCGGAGTGGCCGAGGAGCCAGCTCCAACGTGAGACTTGAGAGGCCCCCAAAAAAGGCAAGGAGCCAGAATCAAAGAGGGAGTCTGGCCTAGTAGCACCAACTTCTAGAGCGTCAACCTACCTGTATCCTCATTGTGGGAAGCTGGATGAGGGTAAGCCTTGTACTAAGAAATTGAGGCTTTGTTACAATTGTGAACAACTAGGGTATATGATAAGGAACTATCACCAATTGAAGCGAGCCCCAACCCCTCAACCAACTGTCCTAGCTAAGGAGTTTGCAATCACTGTAAGGGAGGCTAACACCTCAACGGAGATAGTGGAAGGTAAAATATTTGAATCTTCCCATTTCTGACTATGTGATTATTTTGTAAGTCCAAATCTGTATACTACTTGTATTCCTTGAGGATATTCATTTGTTCAAAAGATCATGGATTTTATGTTAATTACATCAAGGTCTGTGATAATTTTCTTGGGACCATAGTAACTGTGTAACCTAAGTGTCTGAAATGAACTCTTGGATAAGTCTCGCAAGATAATGGTTAATTAAGTAGCGCAACGGTGGATTGAGGGCCCATAACCCAGAGATCTCATAATAAGAATAAGGATCTAAGTAAACGGTAATTTTGAGGCTCCTCAAATTTTAAGGACGAAATTTCTGTAAGTGGAGAAGAATTATAAAGATTAAGTTTTTAGGAATTAACCTCTCCACCTTGGTGGGAAGATCAGCCTAGATGGCATGATGGCTGGTTATATTTTACCAGAATAAATAGAAGAGTTGAAAGTTGCCATAGTTGACCGAATAAGATTATTGACCAACCTTAATGAGAAAATGGCTAAAGAAGGTAGTTGATAATGACCGTGGAGGAAATATGATAATGATCGAGGGAGTAGTAATCGACCAAGGTAGATAATAATAACCGACATAGTAATAAGTGACCGAGATAACTGATAAATGGACGAAGTAGAATGGTTGACCAGAAAGTTGATTGGAAATAATAAGTTAACCAGTTAAGATAAGAATGAAACATTGACCGGTTAGGAGAGTTGATCGGACTAGAATAGTTGACCAAAATATAGATTCGTTGACCGAAAATGATGTAGTTGACCAAAAATAATATGTTGACCAGAAATATTAAAGTTAACCCGAAATTACCATGAAACTGCGGTCTCTAAATGAACAGTGACATCCAAGGACGTCCCAAAAAGCCCAAAGACTCACAAATATTCCGAGGATTCGTAAAAAAAAAATACCAAGGTCATTTTGAAAAACGCAAATGCCGGAGTAGATTTAAGAGTTGGAGTAAATTGTTGGTAACAATTCTGGTTTGGCATGTGTGGAATTGCCGGTCTGGCAATTGTTGGCGAAGATTTCTGGAGCACTTTTGCAAGTATAATGCAAAATGCAAGAGTTGATAAATCAAACAGACCGAGGACTCTGAGTAAACGATCATCATAATCAGTGTAGACTCATACCCTACTTCTACCTACTCCATTGACCTTCTGATAAGAAAAGACTTAGTAGGAAAAAAAGTACCAAGTAGGCAATATACTTTCACCTACTCGCACCTATCCCGCTACCTATAAATGTGAGAGTTAGTGCTCAGGAAACTAAGACATTAGAGATCTAAAGAGAAGCAACGAAGAAGGAGATGGAAAAGGAGAAGAAGAAGTCCAGGCTAAGTTAAGTAATGGAATTCGAAGAGCAAGCAAGTGTACCCTTAAGTCTTGTCCTTAACTTTTTTCATCTGAAAGTTGATATCATTCAAATGTTCTTCCTTCTCGACATGTTCTATAAGATGCATATCATGATAACATGGCATGTTTATGAAGGCTTTCCATGATCAATACATGTGTTATGTTTTACATGCGAGATTTTATTCCACAGCTCATACTTCAAAAGTGTGCACATAAAGGTTAACTTGCATATTAAATTACTATCAATAACTTCAGACGGCAAATTTAAAATCTCATCCGGTTGCATGTTATTCACCATTTGTAAAAGTAAAAACTGCATACTTTTAAGCACTTTGGACATTTGAAAACAGTTATAATGGCCAAGTAGTTGCAGGCCTAAAATGTAACCAATTCTGATGGTTGAGTAGTTATAGACTTTAAATATAATCAATTTTGATATATGATGGCCGAGTAATTATAGGCCTAAAGTATAGCCAATTTTGATGGTCGAGTAGTTGCAAATTTTCAATGTAGTCAGGTTTTTAAAACTACATCTATTTTTGGAAAAACAGTTCTCATGAACACGTCTTTATTCCATGTTTTATGCTCTTGTATGCCAAATGCTTTCATTCAAGTTCTTTAGTTTCGTCTACAGATATATTTATGCATATTTTTATTTAACTATACCTTACTGAGTTATCGCTCACTTCTTACTGTTTTTCTCATCCTCAGATGACCAGGAATTTATATTAGACGAAAAAGAGTAAAGTCGGATGACCTAGCTAGACAGGAGGGTCGATCGGGATTTTTATAATAGAACATGACCGACTTTGGCGTATTTTGGGTTATTCTAGAGATTTTGTAAAATATTCTACTATATAATATTGGGTTTCGCACGGCCCAAGCCCAAGAGTGGCCTACGCGTCCGTCCTCATGCAGCAATGGCCTTCTCCCCTGATTACGCGCTCTCCACGGAAGGCAACCACCATTGTAACGGTTGCTTTCGGAATCAATGCACATTTTTGAAGGAATGCGCCAGAATCATTTCTCTATCTGTTGAAAACCCTAACGGTTACAGAATGTAGAAAGAAAGCAATCAATTCAACGACCGTTACAGCCATAAATGCTACACGTCACAAAAGGCAGCGGTTCCAATAGAGTACAGGTATCAAGCCCTTCTATACAATTGAGGCAACCCAGCACGACGACTATAAAAGGCTATGGAGTTTCCACTCCTAGGGCACGTTCTCACTCATCCGCAAAAAGCCTCATCTTATAAGCTCTCATGCTATCAGCGTTCTAGCACACACACTCTTTCTTTGTTACTATGTTCCCAACGAATTCAATACTCAGAGATTCTGCTTCTCACGAGCGACTAAAACCTCTATACTTACAAGAACACTCCCACATAACAAACACTCATTGCATACATATTACATCCCTTTGCATCCACCTTTTTACTTCGAAAGCTATTTATTGACTTGAATATTGAAATGTTTTTGTGGAATAACCTCCCGCCGTCACCTAACCTCTTATTTGCAGTTATGGTATATAGGATTCAAACTTAGTGGATAGAATCGAAATCAGATGGATGATTTGACTAGAATCTTTTCAAAATTTGGATCGAGGAAGTTTCATTAGCTCCGTCTATGGAAAGCTTACAAAAAGCCTACCGCTTTTCACAACTACTTCACTATTCAATCCCACAATTTCATCCATTAAAATGGTGAATACCAGAGCAACGCTAGCGATCCTATTAGAGACGCGGTCTTACCTGACCAGGACCACTCTACTAGTAGCCTGATCAATGGGGTGGTCAACAGAATACCCGCACTCTTTTTCAGAATTTAACGGAGCATATGAGCAATATAAACAAAATACTCCAAATGCTCTACGCCTGCTAGGAGAATACGAAGCAGAGGGCAGAGATCTCTACAGTCCCTACTTCGGCCTCTAGGAGCAGAGGCTAGATGAAGAAGAAGCCATCCAAAAAGACTAGGAGGCTGGACAACACTCAAGCTTTGGAGGGCTCCCATGCCGAGAGCTGTCCAAGGCTCAAACAACGTTTGGGCTGCAGGACTCTAGAGGTGAGTCCAGAACGAAAGAATCCCTAATACTCTCGGGAAGAGACTAGACCTCAGGCTCATGAGGGATCCCCGAGGATCGTTAGATTCGCTGGTGGCAGTAGCCGACCAACTACGCACCACGTTGGAAAAAAGACGAAGTTAAAAACCTACCTCAACTCCAAAAGATCTGACAATGCCACTGGAACAGATTCAAGGGTAGAGAAGATCTAAAACTGCGTGTTTAAGGATGACAAACACACCATAGATCTGGATAGATCACCCTTCACAACTGAGATCTTGAATCACCATTTACCTGCAAAGTTCAAGATAACAACCCTTGACTCTTACGATGGGAGTGCTGATTCTATGGATCACCTAGATTGCTTCCGCACCCATCTGAGTCTTCAGGGGTTGGAGGACGCAGTGATGTGTTGTTACTTCTCATTCACTCTAAAGAGAGATGCCCGCATCTGATTCCACCGGCTACCATCAGAATCGATTCAAAGCTTCCATGAGCTCACTAACGTCTTCTTGGCGCAATATGCTTCCAGCCGTTGGAAGAGAAGCAGCCATGGTATCTCTCCCATATCAAGCAGAAGTAGGGAGAGAACCGGAAACAGTTCTTGGATCGCTTCGTAGCGGAGACCAGAAAGATTTTCAGGCTCACGAAAAAGATGAAACATTGTAATTTCATCTCTACCTTAACGTATTGGGACTTCTTTAGGTACATGGCCTACAAGAATCCGTAAACTTTTTAATAGACGGAATCTATCACTAGGGCCTACGTAGCGGCAAAGAGGCCAACGAAACTAAGCGGCGATCACTCTTGCAAAAAGCAGCACAGGGCTGGAGTATCGGGGCGAAGGGATTATGAGCCGACTAACTTGCCAGAGAGGCGATGGCCAAAAACCCAAAGCCGTACTCAAGAAACATGCGGAAAGTCTTAAATACTCCCAACACTGAGGATCAGGAAGTGATGCGAATCTTCGACACGAAAAACTGGATTATGCCTTACCAGAGATATTTAGCAGACGGAGCACCGCCAGATAACAAGGACAAAGCCAATCGGATCAATAAGACTGGCAGATGGTACACCATAGTCGATGGGAGGCTATATCGCCGTGGTTACTCGACTTCGTACCTCCGGTGCCTTACCCCTGAGGAGGCCAACTACGCCTTGAGTAAAGTCCACCTTGGGATGTACGGATCGCACATTGGTGGCAAAAACTTAACATTTAAGATCATGTGCCAAGGATATTATTGGCCGACGATAAAAAAAGGACGCCATTGAATTAGTGATGAAGTATGAGAATTGCCAGCTCCATGACAATCTTCACCACCAACAGCCCGCTGAGCTGAGATCCCTTCAAGCTCATTAGACTTTTGCGTAATGGGGGCTCAATATTCTCGGCCCATTTTTCATTGCGATTAGGCAAAGGAAATTTGTCATCACAGGTATCGATTACTTCACCAAGTGGGTTAAAACCGTCCCGTTGGCCAAAATCATCGAGTACAATGTCTTGGAATTCATCTGCCAAAGTATAATGTGCTGATTTGGCATTCCCGAGATCATCGTGAACGACAACTTAATCCAATTCTCAGAAAAACGCTTTACCAAGTATTACAACAGTCTAGGCATTATATTAGTCCATACTTCGGTAGTGTACCTGTAAGTAAATAACAAGTGGAGGTCACAAACCGCACGCTACTCCGCGGTCTAAAGACCAAGCTGGGGGACGCAGGGGGCTCTTGGGTCAACGAGCTACCTTCCGTCCTATGGTCTTACCGGATGACTCTAAAGAAACCAACTCGGGAGATGCCTTTCAGTCTCAACTATAAGTTGAAGCGGTAATTCCAATTGAGATAGGGTTTACAAGTCTTAGGGTCGAGTTCTTTGACCCACAAGGTAACTCTCAGAAAATTAGGGAACACCTAAACTTGTTGGAGGAAGCCTGCGACGCAGCCACAATGCGAACAACAGCCTACCAAGAACGAGTTGCCTGCTATTACAACAAAAACGTAAAAGCGTAGCAATTCGAAGTTAAAGATTTGGTCTTGTGAAGCATCGAGGCTACCGGCAAGACCACCAACGGAAATAAGCTATTCCCAAATTGGGAAGGTCATTTTCTAGTCTCAGCCATTCTCCAGAATGGAGCGTACAAACTTCGAATCCAAAACGGCAAGTTGGTCCTATGGACGTGGAATGCGATCCACCTTAAGCGCTACTTCCAGTAAATACACAAGTAGGTCATCCATGTTGCACATGTATGCATGTAATGTATATATTGTGATTAATAAAACAA
>JAODPA010067939.1:0-10390 GCA_025585075.1 Nepenthes mirabilis | reverse complement strand
TCCTCTGTGAGGTTCGAAGCCCGCAAAATTGAATTCTCAAAATGAGAATATCACGTTATCCTTCCCTAACGTACCGCCGCTCTCCCTCAAATCAGCCGTCGTTTGCCGCCTGCCTCGCCGTCGTCTACCTCAATCTGGGGTCATCCTTCTCATCTCTCCGACATCGACGAATTGATTCCGATCATTTCCAGAAGAATGCCACTGAATACTGGAATAAGTTCTACCAGCGCCATCAGAACAAGGTGGCGTTTTTTCTGCGTGTATCGCAATGGAAATTAAATTGCTATTCAAGTAACATTTATGTTTTGGTGCCACAGTTCTTCAAAGACAGGCATTACTTGATCAAGGATTGGGGACATTACTTTTCTGATGACGATAAGTCTTCAAAAGGAAATGTTGCTTTGGAGGTACGCTGTCTTTGTTTTTGCCTGATTTTGTTGAATAATTTATGTTTTTAAATGGCCGTTGAAGCATTGAATGACGTACATTGCAGGAAATGTAACTTTTTGGAATACTGCAACTTTTAAATTTGATTTCAGTTTCGAAGGAAATAGCGATAATGTTAATCAGTGATCGAATATTTTGGTTTATCCGTTTAATCTTTCTATGGTCGTATTTATATTCTTGTGATATATGGAGAAGGTTGGGGGACTTTTATGGTTTAAATGGGAAAGGAATGGTGAGTATTCTTATTTATGGCACTTGTCATCAGGAGAAACACTGAGTACTCTCATTCTGCAGTGTGTGGATGATACACTGTGAATCACATATCATGTACGCCGTCCAATGATCTAGTGAGCGCGGATGACATTCTCTCAAAATAGGTGTCACTAGCATCTTCATTTACTAGTTTTTTTCCCCCTCATTTGATAGAGAACAACATTGATTTGGGTTCAATAAATACTATATAGCACTCTATGAAGATAGTTGTTAAGTCACTTTGACAGTGGATGAACTCATGAGTTTGTCCAACGTGAAATCTCATGGTGACTCTATTTATGCTGTCCAATTATAGTGTGAGTGCAAGTGGCTTTCTCTTTGAAAAGGGCTAGCATCCTCTTGGGATCAGTTACTAAGATTTTCTTCATTGGTGCGGGAGATTGCTGGTATTGTCTTTTTGAATGACTGGTGTATCAGAGAAGCTCTCCCTTCTCTCTAGATTTTCAAAATTGCGTGGGCAGGACTTAGGGTTGAATCTGCTCGTGTCTACAACGGCGCCGGCCATGGCCGGTCCCCTGGGGGCACCTTTTGGTCCTCCCCGGTCCTCTTCTCCTCCTCCTTTTCCCAATGTTTCTTCTCCGTGGGTGGATTCTGCTCATTCCTTAACCCATTCCTCTCACTCTTTCCCCCCGTTGCAGAGGGATGATCTGTTTCTTTCCCCTGTCCCAAATGCATCCTTCTTAGAGAATATGAAGCAGCAGGAACAACGCAACAGTAACCTGTTGGTACTGAATGCCTCTTCTCCTGCTCCGTTTGCTGATCAGGCCGATAGACATCGGATTATGTCGCAAAAAGGATTACTTGTTGATTCGAGGCCACAGCCTCCGTCTGATGTTGCCGCTACTGCTCTTGCCGTGGATTCTACCTTTTCACGAATGAAATCTGGCATGATTCAGACTAATCCCCCATCTTCCTGGGCAGATGTTGTTTAGAACAAAGGTATTAGTCATTGTGCTCAACTTAAATTTGTTCCACCCCAATCTATGGTTGGGGATGTGGTCACCATTTCTCCTCCTGCTGATGTTATTCAGTAGAGCCTGGACTTGTGGGGGCTACATTGGTGGGTTTTTTCGTAGACAAGCCACTACACTTTCAGGCTGTTAATTCCATTGCACGAAAAATCTGGCCTAGATTTGGGATCTGTCATGTTGCCAGGGGCGACAATGATTTTTTCTTCTATCGCTTTGATTCTGAAGCTCACTTGAATTCCCCAAATCATTTCCAGTTTGGATCACACTGTTCAATGTTCCGGTTGAATATTGGATCCCTTTAGGCCTCAGTTGGATTGCTAGTGGGGTTAGCAAACCTCTCCAGCTGGACTCCAATACGGTGAGAATGGAACGGGTGCAATTCGCTCGGGTTTGTGTTGAAATGGGTGGTGATGATCCCCTCCCTGAAAAAATCAGATTGAATTCTGGCAAGGTGTCTGATGCTGAATCGGCCAAGGTTGTTGAGGTGGAGGTAGCTTATCAATGGAAGCCATTGCGGTGTGTGATTTGCAGGAAAATTAGACATCATGCTAACCAGTGCAATCCAAAAATGAAATACAAGCCGACGGGTAGGACTATACCTACTCCCCCATCTACGCTGGATTCTCGGAATTATGCAGATCAAGAACCTATTAGGAGTCCTAAGAACTTGGATCCCGGTGGGAAAGATAGTTATCAAGTAGCCATTGATATTGAGCAGCAACTTGATCCTTCTTGTGAGGATTTGTCTTGTTATACCGCTCTGATCCTAGTGTTGCTCCAGGTGAATCTTCAGTAGGTCATGTGGCTTCAGCGTCTCTTGAAGTCCGTGCTGCTATTGACAAATCACCGAATGTGGATTTAGGACTTGCTGATGAGCATCTGAATTCCTGCCAGACTTATGCCACTTGTACAGATCAGGTCACTGATGCTATTTCTCCTGAGTTGGTAGTGGATGTTCAGAAGGTTGCTCTGCAGCCAGATGATGAAGTTGAGAAGTCTACAATTAGTGATAGGGATGTCCTTTTACGGACTCAGTTTGTGGGTGAACCTCAGAAGAAGCCCACGGAGGTTCAGGAGTTGCCTCAGCACCCTCCTAAATTTGGGGCAGCCTTTGCATGCAGCTCTCTTGAAGAAGCCCGGTTACCCTCTAATTGTGATTCGGATTCCTTAGTTGATGTTGATAAGCTATTGATGGATCCCAGTATTGTTCTTCTTTCCACTGATGGACACGAATCTAATCTTAGAAAACAGGTATTCCTTGCCCAAAAAGACGTCAAAGCGGAACAGCACCATGTATCATATGCAGATATTATGAAACATGGAACTAACTGGAATGAAGCTGCCGATCCGGGCTTATATGCAGCCCTGATGCCCATTTGACCTTTTACAGATGCGGACCATTTGGATGTTATAGGAAGATCAAATTGTCATGTTGAGGCCGTGGACTCTCCTGCATTTGGCTATACTCCCAGCACCCTTGAGGTTTTTCCAGAGACGGAGCAACTCTGCTCGCATATTCAGAATCAACAATCCGGGCTTGGATTTTCATACCATCATCAAGGTGGGGACCCAAGCCCGGGCACCAACATTGGCAAGCTGAGAAGGAATATTACAGAGTTACGTAAGCAACTCGCTGCTCCTGGAGCACCAGCCATTGAGGACTCTTTTAATCCTCAGGCTGACGGCCGATACACTTCTTCTGAAGGCATTGGGATTAAACCTATTCTAAAAAAACCAAAAAGGCCTAAAAAGAAACGCTCCCCTTCTTCAAATCCTCATTTCTAGAGTAGCATGTTGGCTTGCCGAGCAAAACACTCAGCTACTGATTGAGTCGGTTGCGCCTCTGGATTGCATTGATTTGATTGTGTTCTAGGTTGCTGATTGCAGATATCGGGCTAGCAGAATGGATGGCCTGTTTGGCAGAATTGGGCGGTATGAATCCCGGTTGGCTGTTATGGAAGGGTCAGATTTGGATGGTTGGTAGGACAGATCCGGGTGTTTTTGATGGGATTGGGTCGGAATGGAGGGCTGGTTTGGCTGCTCTTGGCGGAATGAATCCCGGTTGGCAGTTTTGGAAGGGATGGATATGGAAGGTTGGACGGTTTGATCCTGGTGTAAAAAAGAAAAGATTTGGATGGATTGAATGGCCGGTTGGCGGTATCGGGCGGATTGAATAGGTATGGGCAGAATGGATGGCTGGTTGGCTGTTTTGGGCGGAATGCTTTGATCTGGGTGGAATGGATGAATGGTTGAAAAAAGATAGATTTTGGCGGAATGGATGGCTGGTTGGCTGTATCGGGTGGCTTGAATAGATTTGGGCGGAATGGATGGCTGGTTGGCAGTGTAGGGCAGAATGCATAGATTAGGGCGGAATGGATGGGCGGTTGGCAGCTTCGGGCGGTATTAATAGATTTGGGCGGAATGGATGGCTGGTTGACAGTTTTGGGCGGAATGCATAGATATGGGCGGAATGGTTGGCAGAGAAGGATGGAATGGGCTTTGTCAGCGGATGGAATGGTTTTTCCTGATATGGACCGGCAGATTTGGACGGTTTGGTCTTTGGTTGGCCAATTTGGTCGGTATGGTCTTAGGTTGATAGATTTGGAAGGAATGGATATGGATGGTTTGACGGAATGGATTTCTCAGACTGGTTGGCCGGTTTGGAAGATTTGGTCGGTTTGAATCTTCCGGTCTGTATGGCTGGTTTGGCAGAAGGGGTAGGCAGACATTCCGGTTCAAATTTCCCGGTTTGCCCTACCAGCTAGCTTAACATAGGCAGTTTGGAACTCCGGTTGGGTTGCAGGCAAATGACCGGTTTGGATGATTGTAATTAGGCTGATTTTTCTCTTTGGTTTTTTATTTCAATCTCATGGATTGTTTCATAGTGGTGCTCAGGGAATGCCCTAGCGACTATATTCTATCTCTAAGTCAGCAAAATACTTGGAGTTAGAATATAATTTTTTTATACTTTCTTTATTTTAAGACACTTTGACTTACCAAAACAAAAGTCTCAGTGGTTGATAGCGGTGCATATATATACTACATAGACCACTGTACATAAGCATTGCATCCAATCAACTAGAAGGTAATGGTGACAAGCTTGGTTGATAGCGGTGCATATATATACTACATAGACCACTGTACATAAGCATTGCAACCAATCAACTAGAAGGTAATGGTGACAAGCTTGGGATCAGGAACCCTTTCCTATCAGATGATTTTTTTTTGAGATTGGAAGATGGAGCTGCCAGTCCCACATAGTTGTAAAATTCAATTCAGCCTTCAACGGTCACTTCCTTAATGCAAAGGTGAGTAGTAAGTTTCATAGGTTTTCTCCTTGCTTTTTGTGGACATGCTGCACACCTCTTCTTTTTGGTAAAGAAAAACACAAAATATAAAGGTGAGTAATGTGGTTCAATCGGCTCACAGCAGCCTTATTCTAGTGGAAAGACATTTCTCCCTAGTTAGAACACAAAATTTGTTTGCTAGAGCTCATAACTGAGGGTTGGTGGCTTGAATTTTTGGGAATTTTTACTTTGGTGATTTATTGACTTACACTCCCTGCTTCCAGAATGTTTTTTGGTTTTGGCTTGTAAGAACAATAATAAGGCGTGGCTTAATGCTTTCCACCTCTTTCTTCCATGATACTTATTCATTTTTTCTAAAACAAACATTTTTCATATTCTCCATAGGGTAATTTGTGGTCTCAGATAATACTTTTGTTTCAGGTTGGTTGTGGAGCTGGAAATACCATCTTTCCCCTTATAAACGCATATCCCAACCTCTTCTTTCATGCATGTGATGCCTCTCCAAACGCAATCTCTTTGGTAAAGGTTGGCATTTTTTAGATTGATGTATACTCTAGTAGGTTTCTCCTCGCTTTTGCTTCCATCTAATGTGTAGTCTTATGGTTGAACATGAAAAGGGAAAAAAAAAAAAATCTCGACTAGCTAAGTATATAATCGACTTTTGAAGTTGTATTACAATAAGAAAGGTAATGGGGCACATGCTTAAATTCAGTTTTTCTTCTAATGCAGTCGCATATTGATTTCAGGGAAGACAAAGTAAATGCTTTTGTCTGCGACCTTATGAATGAAGGTCCTTGTGACAAAATTCTTCCTTCTTCTGTTGATGTTGTCACCTTGGTATGGGATATTCATTTTCCTGTTTCACAATCATTGTTTACTATTGATATAAATATCAGCCGATATTATGCATATAAGCTGATATACTAATATTTTTCAATATCATGATAATATCACGATATGTTTCTGTATTGACTGATGCAACTCTATTAGCTTCTGATTTTGTAACAAGTTTTTTCCATCCACAATATCTGATTCTAATACATACTATTCAATATGTTCAATACTGATATAACTATGACTGTACCGCTATTTTCATCCATGTTGTTTACATCTACTGCATAAGACATATACAACCTGTCATTGCTCTTTATTTCTCTGTCTATTACTTATATGTATGATTATCTAATAACGGTTAAGCAGGTCTTTATGCTGTCTGCAGTATCACCTGACAAGATGCCGTTGATATTAGAAAGTCTCAAACCACTACTTAAGGTAGTTTTTTGCAGTATATGTTTGCTAACCAACTTGTTTTCCATATCCTAGAAATATGTATCATGTTTATGCCTTGTTCTGTGAAGCCCAATGGTTGCATTCTTCTACGAGATTATGCAGTTGGTGATTTTGCTCAAGTGAGTCTTCTATGTATCATCCTCAATATTTCATTTTCTGGATTAGTTGTTCTTACTATATGCGACTACATTATAGTAGCCAGCATATTATTTCTTTATGAGCGTCAATGTGCACCTATAGACTGTTAATTATCATGGAGATTCCCTTAACAATAAGTTTAGATGATGCCTCTTTTTTGCCCGATCTTCTCTTCCACTGAAGGGATATAACTTTTATGATGTTCTTATGACACCTCAAAGAAAACAGTCTGGACTAGCAAAAACGTTGATGATGAAGGACCACGGAAGGGGAAAAATGGTGACTGCATGTTACTTTGGTAGGATCATGGATAAACTGATGCAGGGAAGAGGAATATAGAATGGAAGAAGAAGAAAAATAGGATATAGGGAGAAGCAGGGTAGATAATAGNAAGCCTTGAGATAGAGAGAAAGAGAAGAAAGGGATGGAGAGAAAAGAGACCGTTTTGAAAGGTTGATGAAAGAGCAAGCAGGGTTTCGAGTGAAGAGAACAAGGGAAGCAGGATTTTGAACAAGGGAATAGAACGAGGGAAGCAGGGTTTCGATGGAGAAAAAATAACACGAGGCCCACTGATAGAGAGAAAAGAACGTGGCAATATGGGAATAAAATTTATGGGCTGCGGGAATAGCTATTTTCTGAGATTTGGGAATAAAAAAATACCTAACAATATGTGGTTTTTTTTTTATATCTTGAGATTCAGAAATAAATATTCCTCCAGGAATATTTGGAGGAATATTTATTTCGTATCAAAAAGCAACCAAATAGTAAAAGGTGGAAATAAGGTGGAAATAAAATTTTCTTTCCCACCAACCAAACATGTACTTAAATTGAGTAATTCTCTAAGCAGACTACTAAAGGTGAGTGAGTCCCTTTAAATTATCTTTGTATTTTTAGTTATCCTTGTAAACTCAACTTTCAATTTATTTTTAAACATGTGTCAACGTCACAAAATTATAAAATTTTGGAAATTTTAAGGATATGATGAAACATAGAAACAAATCAATGCAAATAAAGTAGTAGATTAAATCTGAATCCATTAATCTCTGATATGCCTGCATCATAAACACTTGGATTAATAATACTTGGGGAGATATGTATGAAATCTGCAGTATAAATAGCTAGCTCTGGATCTCATATGCTACCTTCTGTTTCTGCAATCTCTCTCCCTGGTTTGAGGCCTCATATTATGCCCGAATCCAACCTCCTTGTCTGCTACAACCTTGTGAATTTCAGCAGCTATTGGATGCTTGTGAGCTCTATTCAAACTTTGCCTGATATGACTCAATCGATACTACTACCTCTGTGCTACCCCCTTTTAAGCTCTAGCAGGAACTATGTCTGATGGCATTAATCCAGTAATGTATGACTTTTCACTATTACCATTTTCAATTAGGATTAAGGTGAATTTCTTAGAATTGCAAAATGCATGTGTGGTCTTATCCAATTGTCAAAGGCTTTTAGAACTTGAAGGAATACTTGATAGGTTTCCTGTTAGAATAGCTATACGATATGAGGGAATGTTGAACAACTAAAAAGTTCATCCATAAGTAAATCTACAGAAATAAAGGTGTTGACATGGACCAGCCGATTCAAAGGAAAATATGAGAAATGATCACAATGCTAGCAAGTTAGTAGTAGTACGTACCTATAGATAAGCCAAAAGCGGGACATTTAAGATTGTTCGGACACTAGAAACATAATATAAATGATGCACAAGTTACAAAATTGATTTGGTAGGGGTAAGATGAGGCAGGAATGGCAACGTAGGGCCTAAAAACTTGGAGTGAGATAGTTAAAAAATGATTTGACGCTACTTCAAGTTTCGAAAGATTTTGCCTTAAAAAGTACTTACGGCTTTACTTTTATACTCTTTTTTTGATTGGGCATGGGGGAGAACATTTTTACTTCTACCGGAAGCCTCATCTGCTAGATTCAGGGGCTACATCTCTCATGGAGATGGAACCTTATTCTCTGAATCTAAACTATTTATTTTAAAATTAGTTGATATTAACTTTTTAAATTTTTTTTTTAAAAATAGTTAAATCACAATTGTATATTTAAAAATAGACAGTTAATATTGGGAGATGGAAGGCTCCATCTCTACGAGAGATGTAGCCCCCTCATTTGTCATTTGCAACACAAAATGGAACTTGTGACGTGTTTGCCATTTTGATATGTGACAACTAACAGTTACACGTAAAAGAGAGAAGAAAAACCCCAACATGTTAATCTGTCTTTTCCAAACAAGACATAGGAAAGAAAAATGAACAGAGAATAATAGGAAAATCAAGTAAATAGCTATTCCCTATTTCCCACATGCGACTACTTCAATTACTTTTCCAATTGTAATTCAAGCGGTGTCTTCAATCTTATTATAAGAATTTGCAGTATCTCAAGCACTTTAATTAGCTAGGCTTGAAAGCATTCTGCTTGGACATGTCGATAATAACGAGAATCAATACTAAAATTTTATTCTACAATCTCCATCTATTCCAATTTAGCTCTATAACTGGATCATATCCTTGCCATTAAGCTTTGCCGGCAACTCTTTTGTCAGCCTGTCTACTCCAACCTATTATCAGCTGCTTTAAGCTAACTGAGCTGAATTTATCATGGATGTAAATATCGCTATTAGTACTGGTTGGCTGTATTGTTATTAGTTGTATCAGGTGATACGTTATGCTAATGGATGTATAGGGGAAAAAAAAAAAAGTGGAGTAGAACAAAATGAACTAAGAGAATATCAGCTTATATCACAATTTTGTCATAATATCTGGTTGGCCTGATACTAATATATGATTACCCATGACGAGTTGGCGTGGGATGAACCAAATCCTCATTAAATTTGATTTTTTCATTAGAAAGGGCTTGGATATGTTCTGCAGTTCCCCGATGGGTTTGGGAATATGACACATGATTCCCTTGTATGGTTTTTCTTTTCTGCTTCGCTATGATTCTCTAATTCGAGAGATTTTGATTAATATTTAATCGACCAAAAACTACTTGAAAATGACTTTTCCACTCATATACAAAATGTTCTTGGAAATTCTTGCTCCCATTGAACCATTTGTATCTAAATGCATTAAGATCCCAATTCATAGATCTATTGGTTTGAGAAACAAAAATAAGAGAATTGTGCCCATAGTTTGTGATAGATGTATAGGGTGATAACAGGATTGTACCCTTACCTGAAAGATTTGCCATAGTCACTCTTTTGTCGTCCTGCCTCACGTATTCTCAGCTGCTTTTCCTGTTTACATGCTAATCAAGCTGGATTTACAGATAAAGTTGCACGAGAAAAATCGAATGATCGAAAAGAACTTTTACGTCCGAGGAGATGGCACTGTATGCGTTCCCTCTTCGCATGAAAATACATGTTTTATGAGAAGTAGCATTCTTTGTTGATAGCCTCTGACATTTGCTTCTTTAATCACAGTGCTCTTATTTCTTCTCTGAAGAGTTCTTGTCAACCTTGTTTAAAAGAGCTGGCTTCAAGATTGCTGATGTGCATGTCTACTGCAAGCAGATTGAAAATCGTTCACGCAATTTAAGCATGAACCGGTAAGTGCGGTTTTTTTAATACATATAGTTTGTTTATTTCATGAGATTTAAACTGTTATACTGATCGTCAAATTGTCGTGAAACTTTACAAACTATAACATGGTAATAATCATAAATACTCTTGCAAACTTTCTGTCTCTTGCAAATTACTTTTTCTC
Organism: Nepenthes mirabilis; assembly: GCA_025585075.1. NCBI lineage: Eukaryota > Viridiplantae > Streptophyta > Magnoliopsida > Caryophyllales > Nepenthaceae > Nepenthes > Nepenthes mirabilis. The sequence continues at coordinate 244 of JAODPA010067939.1, read as the reverse complement.
TTTCACTTCCTCTTCCCTTCCCTATATCAGAATCATCAAATATCAAAAATATAATTATATCATAAAATGCATATTAATGCCAGACGCATCAAAAAATAAAAAACTTTTCTACGAATCATATCTTGACAGGAAAATATCGATAGATTATTGCGATATATTTCCATACAGAGACATTATGATTCTGTAACTGATGGGTACACCAAAAATGGGCTGGCCCAAGGAAAGGTCAACAGAGGCCCACACA
>JAODPA010067937.1:0-69282 GCA_025585075.1 Nepenthes mirabilis | reverse complement strand
CAAAATTCGGCTTATGATACGAATTAAGGAGTTATTTGATCTTCTACTGCGAATCGAATTGGAGTAGGTTTGATTTCCGTCTCTGTTAACCTTAAATTCATACACTATAAATAATAAACAAAAGGTTAGAGAATTGATAGAACTTACTTACCGATTTATTTTCCAACGCTTAAATTAGAAATCTTTATTAGAAAATAAAAAAAATATAAGGATGATATAAAAGAATGTAGAATTGCATTTATACGGAAAATGTGAGAGGAGGATTGAGTGCTTGAATGCATTTGGTAGGGAGTGGCTTAGAGATATATAAGATTGGGCTCCAATGTGTGGTACTCAGTGAGTGGCTCACTAGAGGATACTCAACGGAAAGTAGTTTAGATAGGGAGAAAGGTACTTGATTGGAGTGGTTTATTAGGGATGCATTCGATGAGTGGCTTACTAGACGGCACTGAAGGAAGAGCAGTTTAGAAAAGAAATAAGACATTCGACTGGAGTGGCTCAAGGGATACACTAGGTGAGCACCTCACTAGAGGGTATTCGACGAGGAACAGCTTTTGGGGATTGGGAGAAAGAACTATGAGAGGGAAAGAGAGTTTGGTTCTTTTTAAACTCTTGTAACTCGCTTGAGGGTTTGTTCAGTCAGGGATTTTCCTTGTATTCAAGAGTTCTTAATTTTTCCCTTGTCTCTCTCTCGGGTCCTTTTTCCTCCCTTTTGTTTCAAGGTCCTCCCTCCTCTCTCTTTTCCTGTGATGGTGGGGAGTACTTGTAATATTTTGTGGAGAAGGTTTTGGCGCTAAAGCATATGACAAGTATCCCGTCAGGATTCACTGGCTATTGGGAATTGACGATAGTCACCACTGTCAGTTGTCACCTTGTGACGATGATGTGGTCGTGAGTAGTCTCCTCAGCGAATTCATCAGACAGTTGTAACAATAGTTGCATATGGCACCTGTATATGCGTGCTCTAATCGCTGTATGCACATGTTCTGACCACACCATTAACTGCCTAATTGAGAGGCTTCCTAATTAATTCATCCGTTTGCATTGCTTGTTTGGCAGTTGATACTTGTCTCCTTGGCCCATCGTTCTTTTGGTTTCAACTTGGTCGTTGTAGTCGTGATTGAGTTCAACTGGATTGGTCTTCTTCTTAGAGCCTTGATCGTTGCTCATTGGGCGTTTGCTCTTGTTTGTGTGTTGATAGTAGGGTTCGGGTTTGGATCAGCTCACTATACTATTAAACTCATCATAATCCATATGATTAGATAAATTATTTTCTTAATAGGTCATAATTTTAATGTCTAAAAAATAAGTTTAAATAATTAAGATCCTAATTTTCCTTCTACTTTATAAAAGTTAGAACTATCCGTGTGTTAATTAAGCCATTTTCTTGACACAAGTATCAAGGGCATTTTTGTGGTCGGCTTGGTCACCTCTTGCATTTTCCGATTTAGGTTTGCGAGAAATAAAATAGTTAGTGCCATTTTACATATATTTTAGACATGCTCATAATTATGAGGAGAGAAAAAAAAATCATCCGTCATTTTTATAGAAAGAATGCAATTATATAACTAATCACGTTATTTATAATTTGTTCTGCATTATTATTTGTAAAGTAATTCGATAATTCAACGACCCACGTAACAATTTTAATAGCATAATGTTTAGTGATCTTCACAGACAATTTTCTTCGAGCATTTAACAAAACCGATACACCAAAAGCAATGCTCGAAAAGGGTGAACCTACTTTTATTCCTATTTACACGATCTTATCTTATATTATAAGAGAAACGATTTTAACCACGTGAATCTATGATCACCGGATCCGATAACAATCCTACCGTTGATCGGATGTGTTATTTGGTGCCAAATGGGAAGTCCAGGGGCTAAAAACTCAAATTTAAAAGCAATAAACAAACATGGACATTGAAGCATGGGAACCCACCGTTCAGGCAAATACTTTACACAGAAACACAAATCCTTTTATAAGTGAAATTTAGAACTTCCATTAAATTTCAAAAGTACCTGATGGGCAAATAACAGGAAAAATAAAAAGGCCAGAACCACCACCCCTTTACACTAACGACACCGTTTGGGACCAGAGGACCAAAATCACATATCTGTTTACCACAATTTGAAATACAAGATATGACCAAATCAAAGAATATGACCCGTCCTGATGAAAAAAACCACCCACAAATGACCAAATAAAAAAAAAAAAAGCCCCCCAAAAAAAAGAGGAAAAACCCAATACCAATATTAACAGCTAAGTCAAATAGCAGAAATCAACCCCAAGCCTCTCTTTTTTTTTCTTTTTTTTTTTTAGGGTTCATTATTACTTTTCTGTGAAGCGATAGGACAAGGGCAAGGAAACTTACGGGACATGAGAATGATAGAGGCATTGAGGAAATTAAGGGCTAAAACAAATCGACCTTCTTCTTCTGCATGTCTTGCTTCCATTTGGGCAACTTATAAAACTCTTCCTTTGTCATATCGAACACGGATCGGAATTCCTCGCCAGACAGATAAGCCTAATGAAAATGAAACAAGCAAGGAAATAGTTTAACAGATCGGATCATGAAGATTATGAGAGCTGTTATGGTAGTCCCAATGGGGAAACATCTATATTCACTCAACTGTTAGAATTAAATATTGGGTAGATGAATGATGAAGATTAAATAAGCATTTAAATTTTGTGATATAATTTTTATAATTTATCTACCCAACTTCTAATCGTATCCGTTAGGTAGATATAGAAACCTTTTCACTGGGAGGACCATAACAACACTCAGAAGATTATACGTGAAATAGTGACGATATGCTAACGGTTGAAGTCTAAAGACCCACCTCTCTACGTTTGAAATCGATTCCCTTGACTGGATTCTCGGACTTGGCCTTCAGTTGCTCATAACGAAAGGTGCTCTGAGTAGTTTCCGAACCATTTTCTTCCTCCTTTGGCTTGTGTTTTGGGCTTGAATCCTCGTCGTCGTTTTCAATTGCAAGCTCTACACTCTCAGTCTCCGGAACTACCGACTCGTCTATAGTTTCCCCTGCCACCTCCAATTCTGGGTTTTCACCTTCTGTTGGAGCTGCAAGCAGAGTATGCAAAACCAGAGCTAGTTAGATAGGATCAATTCGAGATAGGACCCAGAAGAAGGCAAGGCCTTCCACATATGATCTTAAAATCTCGCAAGTGAAGAGATTTAGAGAAGCTGACCATCCTTTCTCATAGTCATATCAATATCGGATAATACGTACTAATATTGGATGTATCAAAAGGAAAAAAAATTTCTAAAAATCGTAAGCTGACAGGGTTGTATCAGGCAAATCAGCCAATAAATTATCAATATGGAAACATATGCGACATTTTTGGAATATTAGGAAACATCCGTATATGGTGCTTGACACTAACATATATCTAATAATATATCAACTAAATATCAGATATATCGATTGACAAATTGTCGATACAACAATATAACATGATATTGTCAAGATATTAGAAAATATCAGTAAAAAGTAGCCAAAAACAGATATATATATATATATTGGCCCATATTTATATCCATTCAGTAGCAGAATAGAGACTGCAATAAGCATGACCTGAGCAGCTTACAAAAAGCCAAAAAAATAAATAAAAAGAAATAATAGTCCAAAATTTCCTCACCAAGAGGATTACTTTCCGTAGGTGGACTCCGAGCAGATCGAACAGGAGATGCATCAGGTGATTGCTGATTCTTTTCGGCAGTGAGGGCTGACGAAAGAGCAGCCAAGGCAGCAGCTCTCTGTGATCCCTGGCTTCTACCAGATGGCCTTGGAGCAGCAGGTTTTTTCTCAGAAGAGGGTTTCAAAGAAGATGATAAAGCAGCCAGAGCTGAAGCCCTCTGAGTAGGTCCTCCTTGATTTGACCCATTTGCTCTATTTCCGCTCTGCAAAGGCATAAAAGAAGTTATGCATCCCATTACAAAGAGAAACAGAAGCATATATAGAGAGTGCGAAATTAATCACAAAATAGTTCAGCCTACTGTTACAGTTCTTTCTTCAGAAGAGGGATTGAATGCAGATGATAAAGCAGCTAAAGCCGAAGCCCTTTGTGTGGGTCCTCCTTGATTCGGACCACTTGATCTTTGTGCACTCTGCAATAGAATAAACAACTTATGTATCCTATTCTGTAGGTCCTACTGAGTATGTTACTCTAGAATAACAGCATGCCACCAAGGCATAGAGCATAAGGTTCACACATAACCAAGCATAATCGGTCCCTTTACTAATTATAAATTATAAACCCCTTCCCTCTTATAGAGTTGTTATGGTCCTCCCAGTAGGAAGGCATATATCCATCCAGTGGTAAGGATTAAAAATTAGGTGGATAAATAATGAAGATTGAATATTAATTTAAAAGCAGTTGATATAATTTCTACCAATTATCAATCCAATTTCTAATTGTAACCACTGAATGAATATGAGAGCTTCCCCATTGAGAAAAACATAACAACACTCCTTCCCTCTAACCCATCCTTAACCTCAACTTGGGAAAGGGGGGGGGGGGAAGAGAAAGAGAAAAAAAGATGATGAGCAGCTCATCATTATAAATTACGATACGTGTTAAGTGGAAGTGTAGTGATACATGCAACTAAGAAATCATAACAGACCGATACATATGAACTTTGTTCCTTGAGGGTTGGTATGGGAACAGCCCACAGCAGCAAGATTAATGTAACCATGGTACAAATATGCACAAAAGCTCCACCATTATCAGCAGAGTCAGTACTATAAAAATAATATTTGCCCTTTCAGTTCACTGTATTTCCATATAGAAGATTGAAAAGAAAAAATTTCGATGACATAGGAATCGGTTTATGTGCTGTGATTTTTCAGGAAAAATAATAACAACTAATTTGGTCTAGGATCACAGAAATTACTTATTGTGCATCAATATTTATAGGCCAATATGTTTTCATATGCAGTGAGGCTGATATTAAAGGAATGAAATATATGCTGATACACATAAAATGGGACCCTAACGTCAATATTTTCAATACCATGACAAAATCGTGATATATCGCTATATTAACGATATATCGGCCAGCATTTGCCCATTGGGTAATGATTTTCAAAAAAAACTAGCAGATTGATACCCCAATACCAACATGTACCACTTAATATAACTGATACCAAAACTGCCTCAGTTGATACCAATATTTTCTGCCATGGATTCAACCCAAAGTGGTGTTGCACCGGCAAGGAAGATATCCCAGGGTATATAGGATATAGGATATATTTCAATAAAATAAATTAAATGTAAGATAAAGTTTCATATATGATGTGACTACCTTTTTTTTTTTGTTTTTTTTTGGGGGAGGGCGGGGGGAGGCAGCTGGGGAAGGGGTTGTGAACGAGTATCACCAATGACAATTCACTGTAATACAGCAACATCATTAAAACTCCAATATTATAAATCCATAATAAAACCACAGAAAGCAGAGCTGTAGAATTCAAACATTTACCTCTGTAACGTGGCTTGCACCAAATAAAAACATCACTTTCTTTTGGAATGAGTTTCCTTGAACCTGTACTCAGAAGAATAATAAACCAAGTGAGGAAGGTGTAGCAATAGAAAAAACTAATCTGGTGCCAGCAAAACTCTAGGAATCACTATGTACTTCCAAATGCCAGTGTCATTGATAGAGAAATGGCTGAACTTTGCAGTAAGTTATATAGATATATGAATTTCAAATGATATTGACAACTCTTGATCCTTACAGCATTATATTTTCTGGTTGTTAATTATTGTGTTGTTACATGAGTAAACAGGCAACGGAAGTTTCTTCCATGATGGAAGCACCATGAAACACTGCACCTATAAAGTTTCAATCAGATTCTAGAAGCTTGCCATCTTCAGTCAATTCAGGAAAAATTCTTGAACAGTAATGAAGACCCATGTTCAGTAAATGTGGTAATAATGGTGCTCATTTCAAAAATCTGTCTCCAGCTGCCAAGATTTTGCCATGTTTTTCAATTCAGGCCATTGTGTTACAAATAGTCCTGATTGACTAGAATGTAACTAGAATTCAATAAAATCCAGAAAAATTAGAGGAAGAGAAGGAAGAAAGGGGGCACGAGTAGAGATAGAAATGAAGGAATATCTTACAAGGATAACGAGGAACTCATACATTTCATTCATTATTCCATACATGCTTTCCACATTACACCTCTAAGGCTATTTATAGGTCAAGGCACTCTCTTAACTAAATTTTACTATAATGGTCTTGTATTTATCCTTTCATTATTGTTGATAGGCTACTACTTTACTATCATGCTATGTTTAGTACATAACAATTCTCCCTCATTGAGAGCATCCTTGTCTCCAATGATGAAATGAACAAGCTACAGTATTACAATGTAGGTAACTAATACTATGATATAGAATTATACTAACATAATAGCACTATGATGACTTCTTTCTCAAATAAGATTAGCCTGTATGTAAAGCTGTCCAACATTTGATTGTCTTGAAGTTGTCCATTACTTGTATTAGCTTTGTTGAGGAAAACGCGTCCTTTTAGTTTGTAATGTTGAAGGAAGAGGCAATGGAAGTTGTACTGCTTCTGTTGATCACGAAAGCTGTCTTCAATGGTGCTTCGTTTGTGTGTTGGTATGCTGAAATGCTGAGTTGGATTGCAGTGAGAGCTATAAATTTTATGTGGAAGGGTTGTTTGGTCTATGATCAGTTTTTGATTAAGAGTTGCTAATAATGTTGGATGTAAGACTGCCTTGCTGTGAAAATTTCGATGCTTGTGTGCAGTCAATGCCTTGAGATCATCACTTGTAGCACCTGGTTCTCCATTTAATTAATTTGATATTGTCAGTTTATTTTGGAATTATTTTGGTTATATTGAAAATAATTGTATAATGTAAATTTGAAATAAAATTTAGAGAATGAAGCAGACTTAGTGCCTAAGGTATGCCTAACACGTGCTCGTGCGCACTTTTGGCAAATTGGGAACGTCTAAGGAATGCCTTTGGACTGCTCAAGCGTGATTTTGGTAGATTGTTTGCACTTAAAGTAGCGCTTATGCGTGACTGGGGTTAGCTATGGCGCTGATGCACATCTAAGGAGGCGCTCGTGCGCCGGTTTGTCAATATAAGGAACTGTGGACTGTTTTCGGGCATTCACGGGGAAAAGGAAGAGGAAGGAGAGAGAAAGAGAAGGGAAAGAAGAGAGAGGAAGAGAAGAAGTGGGATCTTGGAGCATCTTTTGGTCATATTTGTCAAATCAGAGGTTAAAGAAAAGTATCTTTAAACTCTATCCTTAGTTTATTTTTGTTTCATTTTAGTTTTGCTTATATTTGGTGGTTTTAGTATACATGTATGTCACTTTTACTTAACCCATTTGATTCTTCATGCATACACATAGTTTTACCGGTTAAATTAAGGTTTTTTGCTTGGTTTTACTGTACATTTGATAAGTTTAAGGATTTGAACAAAATGGGTAATTATTTTGAAATATTGGACTTATATTCGGAATGTTTGTAAAGGAAAGTCATGACAACTTGCATATATGGGTCTTGCATATGGTATTTCATGCATGTGCTTCGGGTCGGGCTTACTCTGTATTCAATTTGATATTTGTATTTTCCCCGACGATGGAGAGCTTTATATTTGTACTTCTTTAGATTGAAAGTTTTGTATTTTTCTTCCAGAGAAAAAAGTTTTGAACATTTGTTATAAAGACCCTTCCCAATTTAGTATTTCATCAGAACCATTGTAAGGAATTAAATGAACTAATAAATTTGGAGGTCCTAGTATAATTAGATTTGAGAACTACATCTATTATCCACAGATGGTAAAAGAAAGTAGCATTTGTCCCCGTCTGTTAAAGAGAATATATAGACAACTCACCTATAGGTCAAAATAGTAGTGATATGGCCTAAGGTTATTGGGAATACGTGTAACCTTTCCTTAAAGTCAACCTTTTGGTCTTTAATTCTCCGATTTGAGTATATTTTAGATTTTTGATATTTTTACTTGTATTTGATTTGAACACTCGAGACTTTGATTTAAAATTTGCAAGTTTCGATTACCGTTTGGATTTGGATATTGGACTTTAGTTGGTTTCATACATTTAGATCATTTGGCCTATGCTTTTAAATTATACTCATTGCATACGAGATCATATTTGGAGATTTGTTGATTTGTTATATTGGATGTTAGACTTCAACTCTTGTGGATTTTGTACGTGTTCTATTGATTCTTTCCTTCATTATGACTATGGACGTACTGTTTTGTTACATATAAATATATATATATATATATATATATACTGATACTTGTTGAACATTCGACTCATATTTTCATTATTTCTGACCTTTCCAAATTAGAGGGCTATGAATACCTTATAGGAAGCTCGGACGAGGACTCTGGTAGAGATTTTGTTTATGTTTTGTGACTATTAGTTTTATAGTTGGGTTATGTTCTTGTTTCGTTGTCTTTGTGAAATTGGAGGAAACTATGTATTAGTTGATATTCGTGTACAGTATTATGATGGAGACATGCTTTGGATATTGTGGCACTTTGGTTTATGTAGGACGGTAGTGTGGATTGTGTTGTTTCAAATTATCATTTTTCCTTATGGACATTTTGAGCAGGTTGTGGCCTGTTTCATTGTTTGGACAGGTAGTTCAAAGTGATATTCTAATAATTATTGTTGTTCATGTAATTGATGACACTATTTAGTATTTCGACAGGTACGACCCGAATTTGGTATTGTGTTTGGATGTTGTATTGGTTGGGGGATTATTTTGTAGAATTTAATTATTGTCAATTATTATCACTACCTACTTTTGGTCCAGGTTCATGATAGTACTATGATTTATAAGTTTTGATTGCTTTCTGTACAACATAATCTTGATGTCTGAGTTGTACAGTTGATGACTTTGTGTATGAGTTGATGACTCCATGAAGTTGAGTTGGTCATCTAACAATGTTAGATGTTGACTGTGAGCATGATTGCTGACAGTTGAAGGAGGAATGGCTTGTTTTATGTTGAAACCAATAGCTAATACCACATTGTAATTCTCTGAAAAATAGAATTGCAAATTGTTACGGCAGCATTCTCCATAAATTCTACCATTCAGCATAATTTTTGCACTTCTAGCTTCCATTGGTGTCTTGTACCGAATGATAATTTCTTTATTCACTTGTGAGTGAACATTTAAGAAGTAAATATTTCCATGTGGACCAAAGGCTACTTCTCTTTGTTGATCGTTCCATTTTGAGTTCTGAAGATCCCAAAATGCTAAGAAAAATCAGCTGACTTATTAAAATAATCAAAATAGTGAAGTGTGTGTGGGACCAGTATAAGATTGTCATCTTGTGGTTGTGGTACGTAAGTGATGTACATGGAAGAATTTCCCTCACTATAACTGTCTTAAAGAAGTTGTAGGATATAGATAATAGATGATGTACACTTAAACAGAAACATGGCTCTCATCTCCAATTGTTGTACCATCCATTGAATATTGATAATGTTGCCCAAGGAGTCAAACACCCTATGTAACATTTCTTGAGCTGCATACAAATCAAGGTTGTTGATTTGAACAATGAAAAAGCCAGTGTTTTCCATGCGTACCTGCTATCTTAGATGCCATATTGAACATGTGATGTTTACGATGAATGATGGTGCATGAATCTCCACATTACTTGTTACAGTAACTCCATCGGATGAAAATTGGTTGGGAATAGAAATGATGTAGGGATGGCTTAAATTGTTTGTTATGTGGACTTCAGATCGTTAGAATGGAAGATGTCTAACCTTAGGCAGAGCTATAGCCTAATTTAAAGGGAATGGATTGAGATAAGAGGTCTATAATGTGGCAGATGGTCTGGTACTATTGTTGATTTTGGAAGTTGATGTAATAACTGTGGATGCAGGACTATAAACGTTACAATAATAACAGAAATTTCAAAAACAGAGTGCTTGAGGATGGAGGGAAAAAAAATCAAAAATTTCTAAAGTTGAGGATGGGGCTGGATTAAGACAGCAGCGCTGGATAGAATTTGCAGGAATTCGGTTTGCTGTTGAAGCAAACAACTGATACTGATTAAGACAAAGTTGTTTCTGATGTTGCTGAATTCAGAATTTGAGATAGTGACAGAGATGTAATAGAATAGTTAAAAGAGTCAGAATTCAAGAGTAAACAATATGTGTGGTGCAACGAGCGTAACTCGATCAGGTACAAGTCTGGTTTGTGCTGATAACCGAAGGCTAAGCAAGAATTCTGTTGTGGGTAGGATTGTAATATGCTTCCAAGAATTGTGGTATCAATAGATTGAGAACCTTCTCATCCAACTTGCACATGTAAAAGCGATGTATATGGATCAAGTAAACTGATAATGCAGAAGTTGTTGATCTGCCAACCAAGTTCAGTTGGGAACCCACGATCTGTTGGAAAGTAGTTGGGATTATTTTACGAATTAACAGGATTAACTATCAGCTGGATTGAGGAGCTAGACTGCTACAGCACTGAAGTCGATTTACTGATGTATAGAATGCATAGCTTGCCACGCAATTCTGAAGAAGACCAATGCTATTGAGGAACAGGAATCAACAGAATCCTCACCCTTGCTGCTATTGCTGATGCCAACAAGTAGTTGATACAAAATATCAATTGTTGCCCGAAACTGAAATCTGAAGTGAGATTTTTTTGCAAATTTTCAGTATAACATAACTTGCAGCAACTTTTCGGTGAGCAATCAGAAGGTTCAACGAGGCATGAATCCGCAAGACCAAACAATTCAAGAATTGTTATTGCAGAATCTTTTATAATCAGTGGCAGAATCTTGTTATGTTAGAGCAGTGATGCATTAAAAAAATTCAAGAATTCAAGGAGTCCAAGACTCTACGAAGGCAACGTGACGAAACAATTTTCAAGAATTTCCCCTGCTGCTGAGTAACTCCGTGAAACAGTAAATTTGATTCTTTGTCAACTCCAAGTTGAGGTCTGTAGCATTGCTCTCACCTTCAGACGCTTGAATTTGAAACCTGGATTATCACTTCATATTTGAAATAAAACTAGATTCAATAGATACAGATACTGATGTAGCTTCAAGAAGGATTTTGAGAAGCATGAAGACTTGCACATAAACTCGTTGATGCCAGAACAACAATTACAGATCAAAACAAAAGCATACCAGCCAGTCGCCACTTGTAATCAGAATGATACCAGAAGTAACATGTAGCAGGAAACAATACAATGAAATTGATGTACAATCAGAACACACCTGTATGCTGATGGAAGCAATTCCACTTCGTTGTTGTTGAAGGTGAACTCAATTTAAGAGATCAATATAACAGCAGTAGCTGGTGATGCAGATGAGGATTATCATATTCGAAATCAAGAATTCTATGCAATACTAGTAGTACTGTTTTCCAAAACCCGAGTTGATGCTTCACAATTTTAGAAATGAAGAATTTAATGCAGAAATTAAGAACCCGAGGACTCATGAGAATCCAATATGCAAAACAGAAGTCCAAGAAGAACATAGAACATAATTCATATGATGTTTGAACAGAATGTTATTGCAAGAACAAGAATTCTCATGTGGTTGTTACTTCATGGTAGCCAAAACTTATTGCAGAAACCCGGAATCTAAATCTTCAAGAACATAAATAACATCACGATGGCAGCCACTTCAATTTAGAACACCACTAAGAATGATTCAGGCAACTGAATGCGACCCGGAATTCAAGAAAACAGAAGGCTATTTTGTTATTAGATCAAGAACATGCAAGAAACATAAGGAGTTCTACTTGTTCCGAGAGGAAGTGAATGATCCAAGAAACCAAGATCACCAAGAATGTACAAATCATTGAGAACACAAGAACTTGTCACATGAACCTGGAATGTGGATCTTCAAGAATATCAAGAAACTTGTTGCTCGGCTATAGTGCTGCAGTAAATGCCACACCCCCAGAATGCAAGGACCTTGAATGTGATGCTAACTGATGCTTCTGGAGAACAGTACTAAGAAAACTAATATTCAAAAACAGATTCAAGAATGTTCATGAATACTAAGGAAAAAAAATTTAATGGATATTTAAGGAAAGAAGAAAAAATTTTCTGAATTTAAAGAAAACAAAAATGAGTCTCTTATATCAATTTATACATAATAATTCGGATTGACTAAAATGTAACTAGAATTAGATGAAATCAAGAAGAAGTAAAAAGGATTAGAGGAAGAGGAGGAAGAAAAGGGACATAGGTAGCGAGAGAAATAAAGGAGAAGAGAAAGTAGGAACTTGGGAGAATTACCTTATAAGGATAATGAGGAACTTATACACTTCATTCATCATTCCATATATGCTTTCCACATTACACCTTTAATGCTGTTTATAGGCCAAAGCACTTTCTTACACTCTCTTAACTAGTTTTTACTATAATGGCCTTGTCTATCCCTTTACAATTGTTGATAAGCTACTACTGTACTATCATGCTATGTTTAGTACATAACACATTGGTTCATAGTCATTGGTTATGAATAGACTTCACAAAGACTAGGTTTGGGATATTAAAATCTTATACTCCTTTGCTGCAAAATCCCTGAAGAAGTCTACTATTCCTGCAGCATCATGCACATCCTGTAACAATCACTTACTATTATGGGATTTTTTGTGGAAATCTGAAAAGCCGAGAGCTCCCAGTTTGTGCAACAATGGTGGAAGAAAGGAAGATAGGAAAAACAGGAAGAAGCACCCAATTCGAAAAGGGAGCAAGGTCTCCTCCAAGCCAAAGCTAATCAGAGAAGTTTTTCATTTCATACTCATTCTTGTTACAGCATAGTCTATTTATAGAGTTCTAGAAATATTTTCTACCAATCTAACAGAAAGATTCTTTGTTGCAAGAAAAACAAATTACTGAAAACAAATAAGGAAAAATGATGAAGAAGATGCTCTCTGTCCAGCTTGATTTTGCAACAACCCACGTGCTAGCTAATTGCTTCAATGCCATGTGCCTGGTTAATGCTTCTTTGGATGGCTATGATGCTTCTCATCTGGATGGTTATTCTTCTGCCACTAATCCACTTTCTGGAGACCTCTAAAGCCAGGTAAGTCCCTCTATTTGTCCTTCTCCGTTGCATGATGGTCTCCCTTCTTCTCCTCTGTCTATGACTTCTTCATCTTCTTTTTCACTTTATTTTTCTGCACCATTACAAGGCTCCCCCCTTGAGTTCCCAAGTATTGTTCTCTTTTGGAATCTCGACCCACTTCACAAGCACTTCGACAACTTTCCTTCTACCAAATTTTCAAATTCGCCTTCCTACTACTTTATCTGGTTCTGGGAGTATTTTGCCTTTGGTGTCTATAGGAAAATAGTTGGAATCACCTCAGATCTGAACCCAATCTGCTTCTTCAGAGCCGACACGTGGAAAACTGAAAGGATCTGTGCAGAGAGTGGAAGTTCTAATTGGTAAGTCACCAATTCTACTCTTTCATAGGATGAAAAATCAAGGAGCTAACATGATGTTCTTTCTAAAAGATCGACTTTTGGCAGTATGGTTGCAAGAGAAGATAAACAAGATCTCCAACCTGAAACTTCCTTTCTTTTCTGTGCTTGTTATAATTCGTTTTCATCCTTATCTGTGCCTTATCTAAATTTTCCTTCAAAAGGGCTAAAAGCTGATACCTGGACCTCAATTCTTCCTCTATGACAGCATTAGCTGTGGTGCCCTTGACAAAGCTAGCTAATTTCAAAGGCTGCATACCATAAACTGCTTTGAAAGGAGTAACCCTAGTCGAAGAGTGGGTATTAGTTTATCACCCACAAAACACCTTAGATATTTCCCTAAACTCTTGTCTACCATCTAGGTTAGGCTGTCGGTTTGAGCATAATAAGTCATGTTGAACTGTACCTTAGTGCCTTGTAGCTTAAAAAGCTCCCTCCAAAAAGAACTAGTGAAAATTGAGTCTCGGTCACTAACTATGGTGTGTGAGATTCCATGCAACTTCACAATATAGGCTCGGAACAATTGGACGAGTTTTTTGGCAATGTCAAGATGGGTTAAAGCTATGAAGCATATGTTGTCAATCTGTCTTCCAAGACTAGGATGATGTTGTAATTTTGGGAAGTGGGAAGACCTCCAATGGAGTTTATAAATAGGTCAGTCCATGGGTGTTCGAGAATGGGCAAGGGTTGGAGGAGGCCGAGTGGTTTTTGTGGTTCGAATTTGGTTTGTTGACAAATTTGGCAGTCCCGTATGAAAATTTTAATGTCATTCCTTATACCCTTCCAATGGAAGTCAGCCTTGGCACGACTTAGGGTCTTTTGATAGCCCAAGTGGCCTCCGATAAGGCTACTATGAACCCATTCAAGGATTTGTTGCCTGATTTCCTGATTCTTCCCTAGGACAATTTTTCTTTTTTTAAAAAACACATCAATTCAAGGATTTCTTGACTGCAACTGTTTGAAATAAGTCTGGATTTCTGAATTAAGTCACATAAGAATTCTTCAACTCCTCCATCCAATCAGAGGAAGGGTAAGACAACATCATTAAAGTTCCTTTTACTCCCCTTGGATCAATGGTGCAGGTAAAGCTAGGAAATGAGCTGGGGGTTGAGCAACAAGGATGGTCTGATACAAGTGGAATAGCTGCCTCATCTGCTTAGTAAGTCTGTCTACATTCTGCTCAATTCAATCCATCTGTTGATTGTTGCTTTGTTCTAATTGGTCTGTTCGTTGGTTATGGCTCTACCCAATACTGTCAAGCCTTTGATTTATGGCTGCTACAGCCTTGATCAATTGGCTCAAGCATGAGCCCTCAGCCATCGATGTCTCTGATATCAATTGTAACAACTTCTTTCTATTTATGGGATTTTCTGTGGAAATTTGGAAAGCTGAGAGCTCCCAATTTGTGCAACAATTGTAGAAACTAAGAAAATAGGAAAAACATGAAGAAGCACCCAATTCAAGAAGGGAGCTAGGTCTCCAAACCAAAGCTAATCAGAGAAGTTTTTCATTTCATACCCATTCTAACTATATCATAATCAATTTATAGAGTTCTAGAAACATTTTCTACCAATCTAAAAGAGATTCTTGGTTGCAGCAAAAACAAATAAAGGAAAACAAATTAAGGAAAAATGCTGAAGAACGTGCTCTCCGTCCAGCTTGATTTTGCAATGACCCACATGACAGTTATTGCTTTAGTGTCACGTGCCTGGTGAGTGCTTCTTTGGACGGCTAGGATGCTTCTCATCTGGATGGCTATTCTTGTGCCACCAATCCACCTTCTGGAGACTCCTGAAGCCAGGTAAGTCCCTCTGTTTGACCTTCTTCACTGCACAATGGTCGCCCTTTTCTCCTCAATCTGAGACTTTCTCATCTTCACTTTATTTTTCTGCACATCCTTAAACATTACATCCTCATCTTCCGCCACTTTCTTTTTCTTGGACTTCATCAGCAGTGGGACCCGTCCGAGGTTGTGGGTTGGAGGGATACAAACTTTAAGCTAGTGGAACTGGGAAAACATGCCCATGAGTGGACTTCTATGCATCCACAAGGATAAATGGGTTTGTTTATCTGAGATTAGGTAAATACTAAATGGATTTATTGAAATGTACTTTTGTTTTTCGTTTTATGCTCTGCTCTGCACAATTTCTGTGAGTCAATTTTTAGAAATAGAACATATTCAATCTTATGCATATGCGAGGAAGTCAATCAAAAAGGAAAAAGAAAAAAGATGAGTTCCTCTTTCTTTCATCACTTAGGAGTTGTGCAATATGAAAGTCTCATAATCAATGATAGAAAAAGATCTAATTTGTATCATATCTAATAGATTCCTTGGTTCGAGCTGAAAAAGCAATGCCACTTGATTATTTTCTATTATGATAGATTACTTGGTTCGAGCTGAAAAAGCAATGCCACTCGATTATTTTCTATTATGATAAATTGATGAAACAATATCTGGTCCAATAGCTTCTTCAGCGGCTGCAATAGCTATAACAAAAATGGAGAAAATGTTTCCTTTAATTGATGACTATAAAACAGCAGGGGTCTGGTTCTTGCTCTGCACATAAGTCCAGCGAATCTTAGGCTACAATAGGATCTCCTTGGTGCATCAGTGAAGATCATGATGGCTTTCATCTCCTTTTTCTATCTAAATGGCATGTACTCACATAAATATATTTTTTGGTGATTCTTCCTTCTGAAGGGTTCCTCAACCTCCAGCCATTAACACTTCAAGTCGCTGTCAAAGAGTTAGTGTGGGTGGCAAAGGCCTGTCCAGCACAAAAACTGAGAGTCATGCATTATTCTGTGAGGACCATCAGTCAGATATGGCCTGTGCTGTTCGAGTGGGTGGATCTTTTCTCTGACACTCTGAGATAGCCTAATGATTGAGTTCAAGCAAGGTTGCAGAGCCTGTCCATGGTATGCCTAAGCAATGATCATTTTGAATAATTTCTTGTAATTTCTTCTATGGACCTATAACATTTATATTTCAAGTGATAAAATTGCACCTTTATTCTTGTTGTGGTTGAATTTCATAATTTTTCTTTTGTTTCGCAAACTATATTTACAAAACCAAGAAAGGGCCAACTCCTTGACTATAAAATAACTACGAAACAAAGTCTTTGAGATTTTCCACTGGGGAAATCAGACCTAGGATCATGCCCCCAAGCAATCTGATCTGATGGATTGTATTCGAGCAGTGGAAGTTCACAATGGCCAGGCAAATATTTCCAGCAGATGGACTTTTGTTGACGTCTAGTCACTAATCAATCGGTTTGGATCAAGAAATATAAGGGACTTTCTAGCAGGTGGCCAATAAGAGATAAGTAGATAGACTAGGGAGAACTCAATACAATATCATCCATGCCTCCATCATCCAACCCCTAATAAATGGATTGTGATTCTCATCCACAGATGAAGAGGTAACTCTTCACCTCATCACAACTAATATTCTAGTAGAGGAATTTTACTGAAGTTCAGTTATTGATCAGTCAGTATATGTATACACAAATATGTACGTGTATACACATATATATGTGTACGTACATATGTATGTATACAAGGACATATATATAGTGTGTGTGTGTGCGTGCGTGTGTCTATATAGACAAGTAGGGAGAACTCAACTCGATTCCTTGCTCCCTAATCCATCCAGACCAGAAGATCACTAATCCAAGCTAAAAGTTTGTTTACCTGAGCTAATAGATCGAGTAGTCGTAGTTCGATCTCAACAAGCGTTCCCAGGGTTTGACTTCGATAGGTGACTTGGAGCATCCTTGACAGGGCCATTGAGTATCTTCAACAAAGGACTTGAAGTGTCCTGGGCAGGTGAACTTGAAAATCCTCTACAAAGAGTGTCCTAAGCAAATGGCTTGAAGAATCCTCAACAAGGTGGCCTGAAAGCACGCCAACTAGGAGCATCCTTGATAGGGTCATGGAAAGTCCTCTAAAAAGGGCCAATCCTCAAAAGGTGGCTGAAATGGTGTTGACAAGTGATCAGAGGAATCATCAACGGAGGACCTAGAGCATCCTCAATAGATGGCCCATAAAATCCTCGACAAGGCTATAGACTGTCAACTCACTAAACAAGACTCTATAAAATGCACCCTTCATTCATAAATAAGATTTCATGAACACTCAACATCAGAGAGAGAATTTCCTGAGATCCATGGAGCACAGTTCCAAAATTAGGGAACACCACCTATTGTTTTCAAGGCCTATAAAGGCATTGTCCTCTGGGTCCACCATGAGTTTAACCTAGCCTTCCAAGACATCCAGATATTTGACAGTATTTAGGAGTCACCAGATTGAACTCATCTATCCATTGCCTCAAAAAGGGCATCAAGAGATTTCCTGTTGTCTAGCCTCTCGTATTTGGGACATTTGACTTTGAAATTTGAGAAGAGTCTGGTGCTTGACGGAGGGGCTATACATCTAGCCTCTTGTTGAGATTTGTTAGGAGGGTTGCAAATTTGTTCATCTTGGTTAAATTCTGCAACTTGATCATCCTGAGGCGTGGCCAAGCCATTGGTAGGATAATCTATACGGTTCAATTGTTGGACTAGGAGTGGGTATCCGATTGTCTGAGATTGTGTGTAGTATTTCATATCTGCAACATTTTATCAGTTTGGACTTCGAGGGAAAATGTTTGAATTCCCTGAAATTATTTGAGAAAGGCTAAATCGATTCCCACATACAGCAATACTGTTGTGTTTAATACGCTTTTTAACCGTTTCAGCTGTTTGGACCCTTCACTAGCTTATCTGTGGCATAAGGTTGGCCTTACCTTTTGACAACCAAGGATGTTGTATTCATAAGTGTAGGAAAGACTAACGCTTCCACATCACAAGGAAGGATGAATATCTTGCATGAGTCTACTCTAACGTAACGGCAATCTGTCTGTGCCAGTGGTGTTCAAGGCTGATATGAAACGCTTGTACCATCAACGATCTGATATGGTATTCAAGCATGTATAGGAATCAGGTCGAACAGTTGTCCTAAGGTCAAGCTGATTAGCTGTGAGCTCCATCCAAGTTCATTTACGTTCCAGGCCATATCTTGGCTACATTAAGCACTGGGTCTAATCAAAATGGCCCATGATATGTGATGGGACCCTCTTCCAGGTCCATAACCAAGCTGGGCCACTTTGGGATTTATTCACACCTCATCACAAGCTACTCCAAGTTTTTACAAGATCCTAGGGTCAAGTAATTGCAAAATAGATTTGGGTTGGTTGAGACATGTTGAGTGAAACTGAGGGTTGAACCAAATAAAGATACAAGTCGCTGCAGCTCATCACTGACAACAAATGTGGAGATTGAAGAAACAGGAAAGCAGGCAAGGGAAAAACCTAAACAGAACTATCATCTTACTATGTAAAAATTCTGAGAGCTGTATATCAACATACAGAGAATACAGCAGAATGTCCTGGCCTTTGGTTTGTTCGCCGAATAAGATAGCTATCATTAACTTTGGGGGTCTACCTGACTAACATTACAGAACTATTAGCCTCTAGTAACGAACAAACTCCAATCATGTATGAACATATTAGCAAATAGTTATTGAATTTTGTGTTGCTATGCTTCTCTTGTGTGCTTAGTTTCTCAGCTCTGTGTCTACTACTTTCTGTGAATGCCACCAAAACCAAATTGATGTCTACTTAAGCTTGGTGTAGTTCTGTCCTCTTTTGCAAACTATGGCGTCTCATTGCAGAAAGTGTATCCCAAACGTTGATTACATGGATAGGTAGAAAACTACCGTATTTACATTGATTAATCCTCATTCACAAAATACATTTGGGTTCTGCAACTTATTTTAATCATTCTACATTTCACATCCACCATTTATGCAGCTTACATTGATTTTAATTCAGCCATTTTAACCCCATAAGTAAAAGACGCTTGTGTAATAGGAAAGTTTTGATGCACATACAATTGCTTTAGCTGGATCCCAGGAAAAGAATGTGGTGAAGAAGCAAGGTTCATTTCCTTCTGTGATCCTGTACAATGGAACCCGTGGGGACAGGCCCTCCAGTGAAGCAGCCATCTCAACGTAGTTCTGCAGTGAACAGATTTGTTAACAATATAGTTCTAAATAATCAACAAATAACCACATCTGGCCATCTTACCTCACCAATTTCAAAAGCCCTATGCTTTTCTTTGGGCTCTACGGACTGACCAACCCAAACAAAAATTTCAGCATGGGTATCAAATACCAGCATGTCCTCAGTCAACAGATCATCTTGAGTGAAATTGTAGATTTCCTCAACCTATCAGGTAAAAAATAGAATGTAAATAGAAGCAGTTCATCAATGTCATGAATATGGAACTCACACCAAAAATATTAAGTTGAAATGTACCTGAAACTTCCCTGGATTTTCGTGTAGAAGATGGTAACAATCATGAGAAAAACCATGAGAACAGAATTAGCAATGTTCAATAACTTCATATTCAGAAACTAAAAGCCCCTAAAGTAAAATGTCACCTTTCTTGAATGAGAAAGAAAACAAATGCGGATCTCTGACAGTTTCCTGAGTCACTTTTTTGCTAGTGTAACTCTGTTTTCCTCCAAGTGCAGACCAGAAGGTGGAGCTTTCAGTTCCTTCTTTAGCGTGCTTCACAGCACTTCCTGGCTAAAGTTTTAAGAAAATCTAAATAAATCAGCCACAAATTCATTCAGGTGATTAAGAAACTCAAAGTTTATCAATATATTATGAGAAACAGACAAGTGGAAATCACCAGCTTGTTCTGTTGTCCCTTTACTGCAGGAATCAATTTGATCAGCAGGTCCCTGGTACTGGCCAGACTTGATTTTAAGGCTTTTCAGACTTGGAATATGAATATACTCTTCACAACTAATAGATGTCATATTTTTTCATTACAATCTTTTCAGGTAACTCATTTAACACCCTATGACAATCCCAAGTACTACTCCAGCCCAAATATGATGCAATGCTTGCGAAATCAACATTTTGTAGGCAAATATGTACTTGCCTTTTCCAATGATATATTTTCACAATCAAAAAAGAAAAGAAAACATAACAGTGAGGATGATTTAGTAATTAATTGATTTGAAAGGACAAGGGATGAGTAGGCATTAGGCAATGTTTCACACATGAAGTGTAACTAACTAAATCTTCCAAATTTCTATATATACAGCCAAATGCCAGCTGCTTAAGAATATTTCCACAGTAGTGAGGCTGGGCCTTCATATGTAGTCTAAAAAGGCTTCCACAATGCAGGTGATCGTATTTGTTTAAAAGATTTACATTAGCCGCATGCAATAATACACAATAAATACCGACAGACTCATGGATGTGAACATAGAAATCTCAATAAATGAGAATGCTTAAAAGACCAAAAGAGTATAATTTAGGAGGCATACCTTCAGAAATTCAGCAATTTTGGAAGCTGCCTGCTGCTGCTCAAACGTACTTTGATTTCCATGCCAAATGAAAGATGAAGAACCAGATTGCAGAATAAAGCATTCATAAGAGTTCAAAGATGTTGCCACCTGAAAAGAAGTAAAGTTTATGAATCTAAATGTTCTCAGTTATTAATCACAGATTAATAACCAAGGTGTACTCTAAACATTTTTCATCAGGAATCTAATGACTATAAGGATTGCTTTGAATTTGAATCATATTCATGCTTGCAGACATGCTGCAATGAATAGCTTCCATCTTTTAATCAAAGAAGTCAGTCAAACATTACTGACATGTAAGAATCCTCATTTTAATAAATCAATTGAATTTTGATACAAAATTGACCACTGTATACTATTTTGGATCAAGTGTCATTCCATAAATTGAGTCCCCAAAACAATTTTAGCAGCCATCAATTAAAATAAAAAAAAAATCTAACGATCTCTCCATTTGTTAATCAAAGAAGAAAATGCTTGATCTTCTGGTTAGGGCACATGCTACTTTTGAAGGGAATGTGCTGCTAATCAAGCCTCTGCAACCCATCCCCAGAAAGAAAAACAAAAAAGCAAAAGTTTCTTACCGCATCAACTTGCATAGCTTTATTGTTATGCAAAGAAGTTCCCGATATCCGGATTAGGGCAATACCATCAGCAGAATAAGTTTCATCATCCAACCCTCCATCTTTTAGAA
This sequence comes from Nepenthes mirabilis, assembly GCA_025585075.1. NCBI lineage: Eukaryota > Viridiplantae > Streptophyta > Magnoliopsida > Caryophyllales > Nepenthaceae > Nepenthes > Nepenthes mirabilis. Next base: position 47,667 of record JAODPA010067937.1, on the reverse strand, counting down.
ACTTTTTGTAACCAGAGCTTAAACCTCCCTATTAACAAATGCCAATATTAAAGAGAATAACAGAGTCAACTGGTCACCCAAAGCAGCAAGCATAACACAGTCAAATTACAGAGGAATTGTCTTTACAGAAGCCAAGAAAAAATACCTTAAGCACCACCATAGGCTGAAAGATTGCAACAAATTGAGGCGGCTCTTTTCCTTGGAATATGCGACCCTGCAGAAAATAGCTATTTAGAGGGGCATAAATTGCAATTTTGTAACTTAATGTGAAAGGGAACATTATGATACCTGAACAGGTCTTCCTTTAAGTGAGTTGCATATTGTATTAGCCAGCCGAGCAGCCGTCTTCTGGTCCTCCTGATGAAGAAAAGAAATCAATTAAGACACTAAAGGCAAATATGTCTCAGCATTCATCAACAAAAAGAAGTTAACACGTTCATCAATCATTAAAAAAAAAAAAAAAATCTTACAAACGCATTAAAGCAAACTGCCAGGCCCACAAGTTAAAACGTTCTGATTTTTTAAAGCAGAGAAAAATCAAGATAATAACACCATGGCTTCTTGATTTGTAAAATTTACATGTGAGTATGATTTACACATATATTAAATGTGATTAAAAGGAATTGGAGCATAACAATTAAAAATGCCAAATGGGCCCAGAAAAGATGCAAGCGCAAGATGTGAATTAGGATCCTATCCCCACAATTAGTAAGGGCTCCACTGGATGGCCACATGGCAGAGGGAAGACCGAAAATAAGAACATAAATTTTCCAATATAAAGGAATATGCCAATGTTTTAAATATGTCCCCCTAAAACAGAAACAGGAAGGGATCATATTCCTTGAAGTATTCAAGAACAGTTATTGCAGATACTGAAGTCGATATTCAAAAATTATCATACTTAAAGAAAGCAAAGGGAGAAACAAAAGGACAGTGGAGGAGGGAGTTGACCAGAGCTTAACCAAACCAAAGATAGAATATGGTATTCCATTTGGATAAGTAACAAAATAAAGGAAAACATTCTAAAGTAAATGGCATTCATACCAAATTTAGCATCAACAGGTTCAACATTAGCACATTCAAAAGTGTAATAACCAAAGCTGAAGACACCGGCTCCACATCATGTGATAATTTGGAATATGTTCTTACATTTATGCATTGGTTAGAAAGAACGGAAAAAAAATTTGAGCAACCAGATAGTTGATAGAAAGTCTTGCAATTTGATGGAGGAGCCACTCACAATAGTGAAAAAAAGGAGCGAGGTAACTGTGAGCAAGAAAGTGGGGGGCACATCTTCTGTTTCTAGAAGTTTCAGGTCTAAGTACTGGTTGGCGTGTTCCTTTTTTTACTGCTTTTAATTTGTTTAGAAAATCCATTTCTCTGAAGGGGGGAGAAAACATATATTTGCTAGTACATTAAAAGCAGGCACCAGTTAAAAAGTAACTATAGCATTACAACTAAGCTAGAATAACATTGTTTTGTTTCTTGAATTTTCATTTTTCAGCTTTCAAGATAAGGATAAATTTGGCAAGGTTAAATCGGACCTGGAAGCAGGTAATACAAGAAATAATATGTTTCTACTTCCCTCCTATTGCTCACTTTATTGCCTCCTTATTGTGTTTTGCTTTGATGCATCTTTTATCCACCTAGTTAGTTTCATAAAATGTCTTCCTTTTGCTCATAAGGCTCAAATTACTTCCTTCTCTAAAAAAAAAAAAAAAACTTTAATTTACCTTTTATCTGCCTAGTTAGTTTATTTTCTATCAGGAAAAAATGAATGCCTGCAGAGGTCCAAGTCTTACGATAGTAGCTCACAACTGAAATCTAATATTTAGGGGGGGGGGGGGCGAATGGGTACTATTATATCCACCCCTTATCACTGCTATGACAGCCTAAACATTATCTTACCTCAATACTATCTTTCCCAATCCACCAGCACAAGTAGTAGTCTTCTTTCTTATCAACAGAGTGGTAGGTATATAAGACAATGTAGCAATCTCCACTGTAAAATTTACCAGTGTCTTCTTTGGCCAGTGCAGTTTTGGCACTGCCATCGATACGCCATAACTGAAACACTAACCAATCATAGTTACTTAAGAAGTAAAAGATATCAGTGCCATCAAAAGAGATTTGAAAAAAAATGCCCAAAATCACAGGAGCCAGTGTCGGCTAAACCTCAATTTTACCACCACCTTCGAGCAAAGGTGGGACTTCCTCATTTACAGGAGCACTTTTCGTCATACCCTTGACACCAACACCTTGCTGCTTCAAAAAGGCTAGGGAAGGAAAACAATCTCACATTCAATCATGTTACAGTCAAAGATCTCATTGCAAGAGCAGAGGGACAGAGTTATACCTGCCACTTTTCCCCTTCCTTCTTCAGCACCAGTAGTTGTTGATCCTGCTGGCCAGGAGTCAAAGTGGGACTTGAATGAATGTGTCTCATACCCTTGAATAACCCGGGTTATGCGAGTAGCTTTTGGCCTATTTTGACTAGTGATGAAATCCTAGGCACAGATTTCTTGAAGAATTATCCTCTGTCATACTAAGATGAGGTAGAGAAAATTGGGAAACATATACCTCAGCAGCTTGGCAAGCAGCTTTTCTCTCCTCTACTTGTGTTACACGGCCAACCCAAACAAATATCTCATCACCACAGTCTAGTAAGTAGCATCTGTTGTTGTCCAATATTCCTTTGGAAAGTTCGCCATCTGTACTCTCCACTTGACCATCAATAATGCTACAGAAATCAATGTAACAGGTCAGGAAATACATCTGTGTCAATACACATTACTGTAGCGTATAGAACAAAATATGAACTTCGAGACACGGTATTATAGCAATGTCACACTCAAGGGGGCATGTTTGGTATTGCCTTTTGAGGGGTGAGGGTGTTACTACCAGTATGCTCTCCCCGCCCTCACCCTGGTTGTACCAAACAGGGGGAAGGGTACCAGAGCAAGGGGAAAAAAGGGGACTGTACACAGAGGAGTAGGGCAAATAAATTTTTTAATCAGGTAAAAGAAGTCAGGTGCGAGGCACACAACTCTATCCACCAACCACCCACACAGTATCACCCATTAGTGCAACCATTCGCCATCGTCCTACAATTGGCTGCCAGTCCTACCAGAGCAAGATCATGTTGGATCACCAATGACCGCTGGAACCCACTAGCCAAGGGTCCCAATGGCAATAAATTTCTCTCCAGTGCTAATGTAACCAATCAGAGGAAAGAGAAAATGTGCAACCCTTGACCATTGCCCTTACTGCTTCTCCCCATTTTTGCCCTAGTACGAAACATAACCTAAACCTAATGCCTGCATTGCCACATAATCAATTAATATTAAGTTCAAATGCAAATCCCGCTGACATAAAAATCATTCAATCATGAAACATCTATTACTCAAGAAAAAGGATACTTGGATCTAAGTAGTGGTTGTAAGAACAGGAGTAGAAAGTCCAAAATAACAAGACATTCAAACAGCTTTAAGTCACCAATTTTCAGCAGAAAATTTCCTACTTCTTTCCAAACTGCAGCAAAACATGCCAAGTCCCATCGGATAGAATCTTCAAGTATAGTCAACCATCCCAACACAATTCCAGTGGTCTCTATAGTCCACTTTCATCAAGCAAGATGCACTAATTTTGTGGTCAAAGGCTTAAAATCACTTATTCTAATCCCTCCATGAGTAGACCATGCGATTCCATAAACTGTACTGCATTAAGAGAGTATATAATACTAAATATCTTTATAAGATCTCTGAAGTTCCTTGCTTTATCACATTACTAATAATCACTAAGCACAGTATCAGTTTTACAAGAAAATGAAGGATGAAAACATCTTAGCATTTGATATCCCAATAACAGAAACAAACAAACTTTGTGACCATGTATCATAAATCACCTTCAAGTTTCTGGAGCAATAAAATGGCATGAGTGGAATACCTATAAAGTTTAGCGGGAGCTGCCTCTGGAACAATGTCATCATCAGTGGTGATCTTTCTAGCAATTGGTGCAAAACCGCCGAAGAGGACCCAAAACTCACCAGAGTCAGATTCGGCTTGTAGTTTTCCATCATCTACCATGCAGAACAACACCAATGCACACCGCTTACAAAGGAGTAAACTGAGAGCTGCTTGCATTGGCAGAATAATAAACTGTACAATATTCATGTTTCATTACCAACAATGGCAACATCACACTTTCCTTCATGATATTTGTCCTTCAGGAACTGAATTACTTCCAATGCCTTGGCCCTTTCTTGGATGTTGGAGTTTGCACCATTGAATTGATAGATCTTGTCTTTTGTGTCAAGGATAAAAACATCATCATGATTCAAAGAGGAACGAGCAAAAGGGACCTGCAAAACCAAATTTTCAGAAGCCACCATATCTACAGCTATTTAAAGTGACTGATATTTCATGAGGACTTGACAAATTCAACAACATGCTGGAGCAGCTGGACTGAACTGATACCTGCTTCAGTTTCACAGCTCGTTTTCCCTTGCAGACATACAGCCTTGTTTCAAACTCCTCTTCTTCTGGTTTCTTAAAACCAGATGCAATTCCACCCTCCAAAGGTATAATGCATGGTTTAAAATAGGACAAAAATTTGTCAGATTCATGGCCTTGGAGTTCCCTATGCTGCACAGCCCGCCCTCCAAGAGAAGCATCTAGTTCAACAGTCTTGATAGCAGCAGTCCCTGCCTCATCCTATAATGAATTTACAAATTCAGTAACAATCAATCTCGAGTACAAAATATGCAACTAGGAAACAGATGAAAAAGCAAGAACATGCCTGGCTGGTATCTTTTCCAAGCCAATAATGTATATCGTATAAATAAGCACCTCCTTTGCCAGGACTTGTCTGCAATACATAAGCCAAATTAGAACAACAACAACAACAAAGCTATAACTCCAACTACATAGGTCAGCTATGCACATAAAACGTTTCCTCCCAACATAATGTGATAGAAATCACCCATCCTTTCCAGGGAAAGCTAGACAATACATAACTAATTTATTTCTCTCTAGGGTATGGTCATGCACATTTATATTGTCAATTGGATTCAAATGCCTTAACTTGTAAGGGTTCCTCTCATTATATAGAAAATATATACCCTTATTACAAGGATGAGAATAATATATTACATCAATTACATCTTACTAAACAAGGAATATGTCACTAGGCTATTGATTACGATATATTTACAGCTATAATACAAGAATCATGCCATAAAGAGAAGCTAATTATGGCGTGATATATGCTGTTTAGAGAATCACATAGTTGGCTATCATCTCCCATTTGCTCACAAGAGACTAATGTTGTTGGCATGTCATGGCCCTTTAATATGTTAGTTGTCCAGAAGTTTGTGGAAATAGGAGAAAGAGAAATGAAACAAGTATCCAGGGCCTCCCTAATATAATGATGGTTGACCTCAATATGCTTCATGCACTCATGGTACTTGGGATGAGTAGTAATTTGAATGGCATTGGTGTTCTCAGCATGAAGGAGAGGAATCAGACTAAGAGAAGCCAAGTTCAGTGAGGAGCCCCAAAACCAGACAAATTTTTAACAGGCCGCAGACCATCATACAGTATTTGAATTCAGTAGAAGACTTAGAAACTCAAACTTGCTTCTTATTCTTCTAAGATATCAAAGAGTCACCAAAAAACATACAATAACTTGTGATAAACTGTTGAGTGTCAGGACATCAGGCCTAGTCAACATCACCGTAAGCTGCAAGATGAAGAGAGGTGGCAGGAAAAATCAACTCCCGGCCACAGTACATGGGTCTGCAGCTAGTTGTAGATGGAATGGAGTGTAAAAACTGAATCACTTGTAAATTGAAAGAAATGCCAGGCCAATAAATAGACAAATAGTTCAGAATGTTAACCAACTGACAAAAATGGTAGGATCGAAAAGAATTTCACCCTCCTAATGACGATATTTCACGTTTACTTCCAAAGGAGTATTCAGTAAAGGCACACCCTAAAGACCAGGCAAAGTAATCAAGTACTGTGTACTTACGTTGATTCAAGAAGATGCTTGCACAATTGGTACGAATTTCCAAATCTAAGAACTAAACAAGAGAACCAAGATCATATAAAACGAAGCCTGTGGATGTTGCTGCAAATGGATGATCAAGGTGGAATCCATTCTGATAATAATAATGTCATCAACATAATTAAGAATAAGAATACCAATAAATGTCTTGTAAAGACACAAAGATGAATCATAGCGGTTGTCCTTAAAAGGGAAATTGAATCAAGGTAGAACGGATTTTGCCAAACCATGCCCGGGGGAGCCTATTTCAATCCTTATATAGATTGCTTTAATTTACATATATCCAAAGAAGAGGATGTCAAGTCAGGTGAGAGGATTATGTAAATCTCTTCTTTGATATCTCCATGGAAAAAAGGCGTTTTTGATATCTATTTGATAAAGTGGCCACCCTTGTGAAGCAAGGGCTGAAATAACCATGTGCATAATAGTCATTTTGATAACCAGAACAAAAGTTTCTTCATAATCTACCCAATAATTTTGTCTATTACCCAGGGCTACTAATCGAACTTGATCTTGATCTAGAGTACCATTACAGCATAGCTTTATCAAATAAATAAATATACAGCCAATGGGCATAAGTAGGACACTAAAAAAATCCCATGTATGATTTTATGAAACGCACGATGTTCTTATTTTATCAACTCACGCCAACGTTCAAGTTTAACAACCTAAAACCAAGAGGAAATGACAATAAATCCCAAAGTAGCATGGAGTGCAACAGGTAAAAAACATATCAACCGGGAGGATGAGAAACTCTAGTAAAGCATTGTGGAGTAGTGCTGGGTGCATATCTTTCAAGGGTGGAACATTGGGAACTGTCACAGATGACAGGTTAAACTCAAACAGTGGCAAAGTTAGACAATGTTCTTCATACACAAGTCCAAGTTTGAAGCATCCAGGAGTAGGAGTCAAACCATCAAACTAACGAAGGATATGTATATCAGACAGTGACTCAACATGAGTAAGGAATAAAGACTGATTTTTAAAGAATACATGACCAAAAATACAAAATTTTTGAGAACATGGATTGTAGCAAACGTAACCTTTGTACAAAATTCCATATCCTAAAAAAGCGTATTTAGCTAATTGAGCAGAAAGTTTATGGCGTTCATAGGGTGGCAAATGAACATAATAAACACAACCAAATGTATGAAAATCAAGATAGCTGAGATGCTGATGATAATGACGATAATAGGGAGTTTTAAAATTCATGGCACATGAAGGCAATTGATTAATTATATAAATTGTAGTAGATTAGGCCTTAACTTAGAATTTGGATGGAACAAAAGATTCAATCAAGGGTGACATTTTCTTGTTCAGAAAAATATCATTTTGTTGAGGTGCATACGAACAAGAGTGCTGCGAGCAAATTCCTTTTTGTTGAAGAAAGGTACAAAATTCATTAGACATATATTTGCCACAAGAATTAGACCTTAATTGTGATGACTGAAGAAATTGAGGCTCAACATAGGCCGCAAATTCTTTAGAAGATGAAAAATACCTAAGATTTAGGATAAAAAGATAAAATCAGGTGTGCTTACTATAATGATCAATAAATGTTACAAAATATTTGCAATTTGTATGAAATATAATAGGAGCAATACCTCATACATTAGTATGGATTAACTCAAAACAGTGCTTAGCATGACTATCATGAGAAGAAAAGGGAAGTGAATTACTCATGCCTAATTTACATGTGGAGCAATCAAAAGAAAGATGAATGAAAATTTGATCTTTATGACCTAACAAATCAGAGTTTACTAAGTGAGATATAAAAATAGAACTAGGATAACCCAAATATTTGTGCCATACTTCAGTCTTAATTGATTATAGCAGTAGTACAAGCCAAAGAGATAGAACAAGGAATGAAAAAATGTAAAAAAAATAGTCATCCAACTTTTGGCTTCTTCGTGAGTATCTTTCCCAACCCATGATCCTCCTAAGACAGCTATCACAAGAAACAAGGCTAGCTCATGAAAGAAGGCCTTGAAACTATGCTAAATGAGGATCGAATTTAAGCTGTAACGCCCTTTCTCGAGTGATAAATGGGAAGTTCATGGAAAGTTACAATCTCCACCAAGTAATAGTGCACCTAAATGTCTTTATCGATGTTATTTTTTAATCGCAGGGCGATTCAGGTGAGATCTAATGTAGATCCAACTTTTGATTCATTTGTGAGATCCAGGCAGTCCGGGGGGGACCACTACAGCTCCTCTATTCTCAAGAATGATAAAATATCACAGTTTTTACCAACTAATTGTCCCATTGAAATGAGATTAGTATAGAACTCAAGAGATATAAAAATATTTGTAACCGAAGAAATTATATCGCCAACAGAATGAATAAGCAACTAATTGCCATTAGGAATTAGAATATAGGATCAATCATGATATGTCTTAACATTGCTAAGAGTGTCAGAGGAAACAGGAATCTGATCAGCTACACTAAAATGAACAAGGCAAGAGAAAAATGGTTGTGTCCCTCTACTGTGAAGTCCTGAGGTTGAAAAAATTGAAATAATCATCTGCTAAAGCATTTTTGGATTAGGAATAGGTGGGCATCTTTAGTAGCGGAACTTGTGGAAGAAGAAGAACCCATAGAAGCTTGATAGGCATTAGTTTAACGATTCTGAGAACATGTAGGACACTCTCTGATAATATGCCCAGGCTTCTTACAATAGTTGCAAGATTTCCTTCCACAGTGAGCAACAATAATTCCAGATTCTTTACAACTGACGCATTGCCATATTCGCATGTTTCTATCTTTGCCTGTCCCATAAAATGCATTAGAGGACATTTTGTCTAGCTGGAAAGCAACCTCTATGGCAAGATGGTCTTCATGAAGTAAATACTAAAAGCACACATCTAATGAGGGAGAATGAACATGGTTCATCAAATTGGAATGAGTTGCCTCAAATTCAAGTCAGAACTTTATCAAAAGTTGATCTTGCTTGCTTTATTTATAAATCTGCTAGATAACTAAGAGAGTTTCATCTGGTACCTTGGCATAAATTATGATAGAAACTTTGGCCCATTAAGTTTTGAAACCCAAAAAAATAGCCTTGAATAGACAGATCACCTGACAACCAAACAATTATAATATATTTATAATGTAATAATCATGCCATAAAGAGATAGGGTAATTATAGCATGATATGTGATGTATAGGCCTGCACACAGTTAGTTGTCATATATATATATATTTCTCAAGTCTGGGAAATCTATATTCTCTTTCTTTAAAAGTCATCCCCCCCTCATACCAGTGATGTTCTTTTAAATAACCTCAATGCCATTAAGAGGCAAAACAATGGCAGAAAAAAAAAAGCCAAAGAAGGATGCACTACAACTAGTTATGTGAAATATGCGGGATATTCACCCATAGTAGGTCAACAACCAAACAGGATGCACGTGGGGCCCAATCCCATGAGTTTTAGTCAAAATTTGTTACATAACCTTTTTATAGGTGGAATTTGGTACTTTTTTATAGGTGGAATTAGGTACATGATGATGTCAATATTGACCATGGGTAATAACAGTTAAATAAGAGACCAAAAAAGTCCACACAAGCAAATTCCAGGAATTGATACATTAGAGCATGAAATACATGCACTACCAACCTCCCACACTCACAAACCAAACTAAAACCCTCATCCGATTATTGTTAAGTGGTCCTATCTAAGCCTTGCCCAAGCATAATATTCTATGCATGGTCTGTTCATTGCTTCATTCACAGATTAAAATTTATACTTCGCCTATGCTTCATCCAAGCCCATTAACATGCTAAATTTGTTTCCTCATGTACTATGTAAAAGGTCAGCCCTATTAAATATTAACAAATTTGTAGTCAGATAGAAGTAGCAGTGGAAGAACAAACAAGAAAGCCAGGATAATTCCAACATATGTAGGGTAAACCAATAAATGCTAAGATAGGAAGGAAAGTTTATGGAGATCAAAGGCACTAGAAAGAGAAAATATAAAAAGGACATTAAATGAGAAGATGAAAGATTTGCAGCCATTCCATATTAAGTCAGGAACTACAATGCTCTACAAGGAGTTCATTTCCAGATTGGTATGCCACCTGGGAAAAGAATTGACAGTGAACGATCTTCAAAGAAGAGATGTAAACTGGTTGATAGCTATCTCCTGTGCAAATTGTCTGTGAACCAGTGAACCATTTATACTTAGGTGGAGGTGTAGGCTCTAATATAATTGGAGATCTAATACCAGTAGCAGTATGGCTAGAACATCTGCCTCAGCATGTAGGCCATTCTAGTTATCAATTAAATAATGCATCTCAAGGAGAACGAAGTTGAGATGTAAAAACCTTGTCCAAACATAGCAAATATGGAGTGGAAAACTAGGAGTCATTTTCACCACGTTGATCATCCTTTATACAAAGAGTACTATTCACATCGGATACACAGGGAAATTGATTAATGAAGATCACAAGATATTGTATCCAAAGCTCATCGACATATCCCCTAAAATAAATGGGTTTTCTACTCCAAGGGTTTCAAATAATGACTACGTTGTGTTCCTAAGTATATTTCTTCCCAAACAGCAATGACTGGTGGCCCAGTGATGATACTTCCTTTTTGCGGACTCTTCGAGGGTCACTTGTATGCAGCCTCACCTTCACAATGTAGACAGGCTATTTTGGTGGTTTAAACCCATGACCATTATGTCACAATGGAGCCTCTGAAACACCAGCATACCTTGAATTCAGTAAACACACACACACAAAACAAAAAAAAGAAAAAACTGTCACATCACCTGTCCTTGCCTTTAAATGGAACTGTGTATGAGGACAATAAGACATCTAAACATAATCAGAGACCTCTACATTAGAAATTACTTTAAACTCGAACATGAAACATGGTGAAAGTCAAGAAGGTGACATCTACAATTAAGAGTTCAAATTCCAAAATGGATTGTAAAATAGAATTTCCAAACATAATTTGAAGCCTCTACAGTACAAATCACTTTCTCCACACACATGAAATATGTTGAAACTCAAGAAGCTGCCATTTACAATTGGCCATACAAGTCCTAATACATGAATTGTAATGTCCAATCAGAGTATACATATTAAGCTAAACAAGCACATTGCTTAATAGGAAGATGAGTATCAACAGAAATAAAATTCATCAATATTATCTTCCACGGAAACACACACCTGTAAGATAATGTAAGAATCTCCAGAATAGAATTTTCCATAGTCAGATTTTGGCAAGGGAACTGGTTGGAAATCCTCAATTCGCCATATTTCACTCCCTCTGCAAGGAGTTAAGTTTAAGATTGCACCAGTAATAAGGTAACTGACGGAAAAGCAACATGCTTGTCAATCAATTTAAGTGTCTTCTAGAATAATCATATCCAATGTTTTATATGATCTTTTTGGACCTTAAAATTGTGTGGGAAAAACAGATAAGTGAAAAATCATGCAAGAACTAAACTCTGAGTAATTGTTCTCTCCTCACTTTTTTTCTTCCCTTTTCCTTCTCCCCTTGCTTTCTTAAACTTTGACTAAGCTCCTTTTTGAACTTATACTAAAAACAGATGAGAGACAATAATAGTTTGCTGCTTTTTTTATTCAGAAAAAATTAAAAAATAAATAGCTCGCTGCTTTTGAAAAGGATACAGTCTCTGCCCTGCTCCCTGAAATGCTGGGTCCAAAACTTTTGTAGAGCCGGACATTGATGGAATACTTCTTTATTACAATAACGACGACGGATGAAAACTCCTCTGAAAATCCCGTTCCTATGGCCCCAATGCTAGACAAGCAGCTACTGCAAGAAGAAAAAGGTGTGTTGACAAAATTAAGTACATTACAACATACCTTTAACATGACAAGATTGCTTCTCTCTCTCTCTCTATAATGGAACTCAGGACTCCATTGCGAGTCTCAGAAAATGACAAAATGGCTTTATCATGACATGAAGATCATGATTTCAATCAATAAAAATAGCTTCTCTATGATGTAGAGAAAAAATTACATACGGCCTCCAGACACCACAACATTAGAACCTCATGCCCCAGGACACTCTTTATAACAAAATGCAGGGCTCTTAGATCTCACATCCGTGTCAAAGATCTAACAAAACTATTGTGTTGGTTGTCGACTACCTGACACATAGCTCTGCACCTTCATCCCTTGGGACCAGCTAACACTAGGGACAAAATCCCTAGTGCAAGAGGAGTTTAAAAACTTCAACAAAATCCCAAGTTCTTGTTGACAATATTGTTTAACAAAATTCTAAGTAGCAATGAGAAACCATATGAGTGGAGAAAAAACATATTGATACCCACACATGAACAAAAGGGCATACGAAGTGTTACTAACTACAAAAGTAACAAATAGTGAGCCATACAATGAAGTTACAGGAAATTTGAAAAGAGGATAAGGTGAGATGCAAGTGTCTAAGATAACCAATTTAGACTCATGCAAGACAACTATAGAAGCTATCTGTCTGCTGAGGCACTTAATTAAGCAATTTTAGGAAAGATAAAAGGAGAATCATATGCTATTTATTGATTTAGAACAAGCCCACAATACAACCCCATAAGAAGTATTATGCAGAATTTTGGAGTAAAAAGGAATTCCAACTATATCTTTGAATTGCATACATTCAAATTATAAAAGATATGTAAAATAGAGCACTGACTTGTGCAAGGGCATACACAAGAGAGAGTGAGGTTTTTGCAAGTACAATTGGTTTACATCAAGGGTCAGCTTCAAGCTTGTTTCCACTTTCCTTGGCTATACATGGATTAGCCAAGTACTTTCGAGATGATGTACTTTAGTGCATACTTTTCATCGATGACAAAGTTTTGAAGTATGAGCCAAGAGAGGGCGTTACAACTAAGTTGGAAGTGAGGAGAGAGATTTTAGAAGCCAAAGATTAAGAATTAGTATAACAAATACTAATATAAGTTTATTATGGACATAGATGCAGATGGTAGGAATGTGGCGATAACAACAGAAAGCTTACCAAAAAGAAATTATTCGAATATCTTGGATCAATGATTAAGAAAGATGAGGTGATCAATAAGCATATTTCTCATCAAATTAAAGCAAGTTGGATGAAGTGGATGAGTACTTCAGGGGTCATGTGATTAGAAAATACAACTCAAACTTGATGTAAAATACTATAAAGTGGCAGCTAGGCTAACATGACAAGATGTGCAAAAAATTTGAATTAGCACAGATGAAAATATTGAGATGGATCCATGGTTATACCAAAAATATAGGATCGGAAATTATATTATACAGGAGAAAGCCGGGGTGACGCCCATAAATGAAAAAAATGCAAAAGATGCATTTGAGGTGGTTTGGTCATGAAAATTAAAGACTGCCTAATGCACCTAACAAGAGATCTAAGTGCTTGAAACAGGCTCATTATGGAAGAGGAAGAGGAAGACCAAAGGATATTTCGAAGGAGACGATCAATCATGATTTTGTGCTTGGACTTAGCTGAGAATATGTCTCACACCATAGCTAAATGAAGGATAAGAAAGCATGCAGCTGATCCTACTGGTGGAAAGAAGGCTTAATTTGGTTTGGTCAAGTTCTGCTCTAGAAGCCAGTGATCAAGGCATTATCATCACAAGCATAGGAAAACATAATAAAAGAAGAAAGCATAAGGAACAGTTATTAAGTAGCCTATCAATCTAGCCTCTGGGATGGTGGTATACTATTGTACTCGTAGCACTGACCAAAAGAAAGCTAGCATTTGCAAGTTCCTGACTAGTTGCCATCGGGTATAGAGATATCAGAATGGGTAAACAGCAATCATTGAACACATGCCCAGACATTTGACGGCATTAAGGGCCGAGCTAAGTAGTTTACCAAGCAGATGGTCTTTCAGTTGCTCGATCAGCATTTCCCCAAGTGCTATCCCACTCACGACTAACCACTATCCAAATACATGTTCAACAGCAATGATTATTTTGACAGATGATAGTTCTCCACTTTCTTCCAAGTAGAGAACCAGACACTCGTTGGACCAAGATGAAGAGTTTACCATGCCACACTCTTTCAATTCCTTGATTAGCATTTCCTGGACTCCCATGTTTCTCAATGACTAATCAATATCCAAACACGTCCGACTGCAATGATCGTTTGACAGACGACAATTCTTCAAGCCAGATGATATTCTTCTAGCTCAATTAGCACAACATAGAGTTCACAAATTGACCTCTACAACGTTCATATAAGCACTTAAAGAACAAATTGCAGGTTACTCAGCTCAATGATATACATATCAAAAGAATTACAATACCGTTCAACATAATCACCGACACCAGCTGACGCGAGCTCCACGGATCACTAGATCTTGAAATTAAAATCAAATCCATTGTCCTCACACGCAAATTTCAACAAAAGGACCAAGGAAAAAAACCAAACCGTTCGAAATGACTACAAAATTTGCATTAGTCACGGCAGATCAAATCTCAATTATCCTAATTAACGAAAATTAAGAACAATTAAAGCGCAAATTAATACGAACAAATGCAATTCGATTCAAGATCGAAGCTAATAAATCAAAATAGAACCAGAGATCCAGTGATCAGAATCAAAATCAAAAACCGTGATCAGCGCACCTGAGTTCTTCCGCGTCTAAGGTTTACGGTATGCTCTGAGAGAGGGGTGGGAGGAGGAAGTTAATGGGGAGAAGCGTCTTTTGGTGCTGGCGATGGAGAGAGAAAGCGTGGGGAGAGAGGGAAGGGTGGGGATATACTCAAAAAGAAAGTAAATAATTGCACTGCGATTTTCGATCTTCTCTCTCTAGCTTTTCTTTCGACTTTTGAGACTGCAGAAAGAGATAGAGAGGCGGTGAGTAATTCTTCCGATGAATTGAAACGGAGAGAGAGAGAGAGAGAGAGAGAGAGACAGAGACAGAGAGGGGTTAAGAATTACGCTTTGGACAGCGGGGAGTGAGGAGGACGTTAAAATCGAGACCTGTTAAAGTCCACCAATTAATTGGACGTCCTTATTATTTTAAAAGCGTAGATTAATTTTTAAAATAATAAGGACGTCCACCAATTAATTGGACGTCCTTATTATTTTAAAAATGTAGATTAATNATATATAATTACATATATGAACATATATATTTATCTTTCGCCGTACCCTAACTACATATTTTCTTGTAGACCGATAAAATGGGTGAATTTCTTAATATTTGTCTCCTCCAATGAGACATGAAAATTGAGCAGCTTGAAGAAAAAATTCAGGAGCTGGAGCGTATACACATTGACCCTAATGTTCTTGGAGAGGCGACAAATCAGGCTACTACTGCTGCCGCACAAATCGAATCACTTCAAAGTCGGATTTCTAGCATTGAGTTGGAGTTGCAAAAAGCTAAAGATGCTTTGAGGATGTCCCTGGAACACGCTTCTAATCTTAGAAGTGACAATGCCAAGTTAGGAGCTGAGCTTATGGTACGGTTGAAACCGGAGAAGGTTCGTCCGGCTTTGAATGCTAGATTTTTGGATGGAGTCCTTCTATGCTGGCAGATTGCTGTTAAGTTGGATCCAACTTTCCCGGTCGGCTTTTTCGATCCTAGGAACCAGGGTGCTCGCTTCCGGTCAGATTTAAAAGAATTTTCTGAAGTTGGTGAATCTTCGACGCAGCCTTCATCAAGTCCTTCTCATCAAATTTAATTTTTATTGGTGTTGTAATAGCGGTAGAAAAAAGACGTATTGGATCCCCTTTTGAATGGAATGAAATATTTTGATTTTTATTGAAAGAATTTTCCAAATGCATGGCATTCCAAGTTCTCAGCACTAATTTTTCATTTGAGGTGCGCAATTTATAAGTACTATTTCTTAATACAGAAGAAATAATAAACGGACCCTCCCAATTAGGAGACAGCTTATTCCTATTTGTAATTTTTTCGGTCACCTGTATGCTTCTCAAAACCAAGTCTCCCACATCAAATTGCTGTACTTTTGTCATCTTGTTGTAGTATCACGCAATCCATTGCTGATAAGCGGCTGTCCGTACCCTTGTTGTTTCTCAGGATTCTTCCAATAAATCAAGATTCTCCTTAAGCCGTATTGAATTGCTTTGAAAATTAAAATTCTCTATCCGGAGGCTGGGCAATCCTATTTCAATTGGTATTACTGCTTTGGTTCCATAGCATAAACTTAATGGCGTTTCTCTTGTTGGCTTTTTAGGAGTCGTCCGGTTTGACCATAATATTGACGGTAACTCATCAGCCCAAGAGCCCCCAACTTCTTCCAGTTTCGTTTTTAATCCATGTAGTAAAGTCCGATTCGTTACCTCTATTTGGCTATTTGCCTGCGGATAAGCAACGGAGGTATATACTAATCGGATCTTCAAATTTGAACAAAACTTAGTGAAGCGTTTTCCTATAAACTGAGTTATCTTTGCCGTACGAATTCGGATCTCCAAACTGGATCTCCAAACCGGCAGACAATGTTTTGTCGTACGAATTCTGTAGCATTATGCTCAGTTATCTTTGCCAATGGAGAAGCTTCCACCAACTTGGTAAAATAATCAATTCTTGCTATAATAAATTTTCTTTGTCCAGCGGCTACTGGGAAGGGACCCAGTATGTCCAGTCCCCATTGCGCAAATGGCCAGGGTGCTTGTAACGATTTCAGTTCGGTTGGAGGTGCATGAGGTAGGCTTCCGTGGATTTGGCAGTTTTCACATTTCTTGACAAAGTCAGCAGCATTTTTTTCATAGTTGGCCAAAAATAGCCTTGTCGTATTAATTTGAAGGCAAGATTCTTTCCTCCTATATGAGACCCGCATATCCCAAAATGGACCTCGCCTAATGCATAATCTGCTTCCTCCAGAGTTAGGCATCTCAGATATAGGACGGAGTACCCTCGACGATACATTTTCCCATCAATGATTACGTACCAGCCAGCCGTTTTCTTTACTCGTTTAATTTCGTCCTGATTCTCTGGAACTACTCCGTCAGAAAGATATCGATAATAAGGAGTCATCCAATTTTCACCACTAGTGACTTGTAAAATATCCTGATCGATTTCTTCAATACTTGGAGTAGTAAGGACTTCTCGCATACTTCGTGAGTACTGCTCCGGATTTTCTGCGGCCGCTGCCTTTGCTAATTGATCGGCCTTTTCATTTTCCGTTCTAGAAATATGGTTCATATCGATTTTATCAAAATCTTGAAATGCACTTCTTACCTTAGCAAGGTACTTTGCTAAACACGAATTTGACGCTTCGAAGTTCCCTCGAACTTGATTAACCATTAGCTCGGAATCACTATAAACTGTAATATACTTTGCTGAACATTCTTTGGCTAATCGAAGTCCGGCCAACAGAGCCTCATATTCAGCCACGTTGTTAGTTGTCGGGAATGAAAGTTTCAGTGAATATGGTATTTCCGTTCCTTCCGGAGTTCGCAATATCACTCCGGCTCCACCTCCTGATTGTGTTGAAGATCTGTCTACGTACATCGTCCATGGAGTGGACAATTCAGTCCGGCTAATGTTTTGATCTTCCATTTCATTATTTTGAGCTAAGAAGGAAGTTTCAACTAGAAAATCAGCCAGAGCTTGCCCTTTTATTGATGGCCTCGGTTTATATTCAATATCAAATTCTCCGAGTTCGATTGCCCATTTGACTAATCGCCCTGAAGTATCCAACTTTTGTAATATTCCTTTAAGAAGTTGATCTGTGAGGATGGTTATCCTATGGGCCTGAAAATATGGCATTAGTTTTCTTGCCGAATAAACAAGTGCTAACACTATTTTTTCGGCGTGTGTATAACGGCTTTCTACGTCTGACAGTGTTTTACTAACATAATAAACCGGTCTTTGAACATCCGCCTGTTGCCGGATTAAAACTGAACTTAACGCCGCATCAGAAACCGCCAGATATAAGAATAACTCCTCTCCTTCTAACGGTGATTTCAGGAGAGGAGGACTGGCTAAATATTCTTTTAAATTCTGAAAAGCTGCTTGGCATTCTTCGGTCCATTGGAAACCATTTGTTTTGGTTCCTCTTAAAGCTTTAAAGAATGGAAGATACTTTTCGGCCGACTTGGATAAGAAACGGGAGAGTGCAGCAAGTCTTCCTGTAAGCCGTTGAACCTCTTTTATAGTTTTTGGTGGGCTCATTTCTGCAACCGCTTTTATTTTTTTCAGATTGGCTTCAATTCCTCGCTTTGAAACAATGAACCCCAAGAACTTGCCTGAGAATACTCCAAAAACGCATTTGGTTGGATTTAATTTCATACGATGTTTCCGGAGTACTTCAAAAGCCTCTTCCAAGTCTGCAGTGTGATCGTTCATGAACTTACTTTTAACGAGCATATCATCCACATATACCTCCATGTTTCGGCCGATTTGAGCTGCGAACAATTTGTTCACCAGTCTTTGATACGTGGCACCAGCATTCTTCAATCCGAACGGCATCACCTTATAGCAGTAAGTTCCTTGGTCAGTCATAAAGGAGGTATGTTCTTCGTCCTCCGGGCACATGCTAATTTGGTTGTAACCGGAGTATGCATCCATGAAACTGAGTAGTTCATGTCCGGACGTTGAATCTACCAATAAATCGATTCTTGGCAAAGGAAAACTGTCCTTTGGACAGGCCTTATTCAAGTTGGTAAAATCAACACACATCCTCCACTTTCCGTTGCTCTTTTTTACCATAACCACATTAGAGAGCCAGTCCGGATATTGGACTTCCCTAATGAAACCGGCATCCAGCAAATTTTTCACCTCCTCCCTGATTGCGATGAGTTTTTCAACTGAATAGTTCCTTCGCTTCTGCCTAATCGGTTTGTGATTGGGATCCACACTCAATTTATGGATTATCACTTCGATTGGAATTCCAGGCATATCAGATGATGTCCAGGCGAAGACATCTTTATTCTGCCAGAGGAATTCAATTAACCGCTCACGAACTGGTCCGGCCAATGAATTTCCTATATGTACGCATTTTTTCGGATCTTTCGGATCCAACGGAACCAAATCAATTACTTCTCCGGACTGTACTTGTTGTAAGGTATTTTCATCTCGATAATCAAAATCTTCCAAGGACCGATCTTGAACATTTTTTTCAACTTGGGATAAATAACATATTCGACCGGTAATTTGATCTCCCAATATTTCTCCAGCACCATTTGATGTTGGAAACTTTATTTTTAAATGGGGAATAGATGTAACTGCTCCAAAAATTATAAGGCAGGGCCGACCTAGAATTGCATTATAAACTGAAGGCAGGTCCACTACCAGGAAAATAAGTTCGTGAGAAGCAGTTTTTGGATAAGTTTCCAACATGACCTCCGATTGAATGGTTCCTTTGACTGTGACTGGTTCATTTCCAACTCCATACAGTGGTCCATTGGCTGGTCGAAGTTGGTTAATTTTTAAACCCAATTTAATGAAAGCATCAAAATAAAGTAAATTGTTAGAACTTCCATTATCGATAAATATACGTTTCATCTGGTAATCTACGTTACCATCAGGAACTAAAGCTGATACAACCAATGGATCTGAGTGTGGTGTCCTTACATGATCCATATCCTCCTTACTAAAACTAATTATATCATCACTTTCAAACTTTCGCTTTTTATCACTTTTGATGACATCCAATTGGCCGGACTGAGCTTTGGCCGGTCTGGTGATTATCATATTCACCACTCCGGCCACCACACGACTTTTCAATTGTGGCTGCTCCGTCTCCTCTTCTTCCAGTCTTCCACCGGAGTTATCCTCTGGGTTCTTTAAAAATTTTTTGAGATGTCCTTTCCTAATCAAATTTTCAATCTCTTTGTAGAGTCCAACATTCCTCAGTTCCATACCCAGGTGAGCGATGGTAGTGGCAAAACTTGCTTTGATCTCCACTTTCCGGATTCTTTGGGGCTCTTGGCCATTTGAAAAATTTTTCCTCCCGAATTTACATGAGATATTTGTTCTTGAATCATTTAACGGGGTCAGATCAAAAGGTCTGAATTTCCTTCGTGTTTCGTTCTTAAACTTCTTTCTGGGCTCCTTTGGATGGGATCTTTCATCTTCGTTTTTTCTTCTTTTCGGTGATTCTTGATAAGGAGGATTTACCCTAAGAGGCTTTTTAGCTTCATTGGCTTCCTCTGCTGCCACGTACGCTTGTGCAGTAACTTTCACTTCTCTGAAAGTTTATGGATTTGTATGAGCTAAATGTTTAAAAAACTCTCATGGCTCCAAATTTGCGATGAAAGTGTTTAACTTGACTTCGTCAGTGATGCGTGAAATTCGACGAGTTTCGGAAGTGAATCTTGATAGGAAGCTCTTCAGGTTTTCATTTGGACCCTGTTTTATACGGGCCAAGTGCCAGGGTTGTTTTTCTATTCTTTGACTTGAAGCGAATTGAGAAAGAAAATTATCTGCTAATTCTTGGAAGGATCGAATTGAGTTGGTTGGCATTCGGTAGAACCAAATTCTTACATCCCCCTTCAAAGTCAAAGGGAAGCATTGACACATCATCATTTCATCTAAGCCTTGAAAGCTTAGTATCATTCGGAAGTGGTCCAAGTGATCCATCGGGTCAGTACTTCCATCATATGTATCAATAGATGGCATTTTGAATTTCTGGGGTAATAAACAGGTCCGTATTTCCGTTGTGAATGGGGACCTTCTTAAATCGTTAGTTCGTCCTTCAGATTTTTCTCCGAATAGATAATCCCACATCTTTTCTAATTTTTCTTCTTTTTGAAATATAACAGCAGATTTTTTGGCATTGAGATAAGTTCTCAACTCCTCAGGAGCTTCAGATCGGTGATGTTAGACGTGTTTGGCATTGAGATAAACTCTCAATTCCTCAGGAGCTTCGGACCGGTGTGGTTGGTTATTTTTGCCATCCGGAGGCAAGTTGGAGGAAGCTTCCTCTTGGTCAAGAGGTCTTCTTTCACTCCGAGGATTTCGTCTTTCTAAGCTATCTTCAATGGATCTCGGGCCCAACCGACCTTCTAATCGAGATCGGCCTTCACCCCTTTCTCTTGTAAACATTTTTTCTTGGATATGTACGGTTGATTTTTTCTTCCGCCTATTTTTCATTGAAGCGGGAATATGTGTTGCTGAAGAATGGGCGTCTAGCTTTTGACGTCCCACTTGTTTGCGTAAGGATTGAAGTTCTTGAGTCATGTGGTCCATACGGGCGTTCATCGCTTGTATGAGTTTATTCTGTTGATTTTTTTCTTGCTCCGACAAAGGAGGGTTATTTTCAGGAATAGCACTTTCTAATGCCGGAGCACTTACTGCCGGAGCACTAACTTCCGGAGCACTTATTGCCGGAGCACTTCGATGCGTTTGGATATTAACCTTTTTTTTTTTAGTGGTAAATCAAACTTTTATCTGATTCCCACAGACGGCGCAAATGTTGCGGATCTGATCTGGAGTTGGATGGAGATGATTTTTGCTACTCCGTCTTTTTAACTCAAGACCTGTACAACACAAAAATAGACAAAATGGTCAAAAGGCCAATGGGGCTAAATCTCCAAAAGCTCTCCAACACTCAAGTCAGTCATAGCCTTTTTTAAATAATAAAAAGAAAAATATGTATTTATTTTTATTTCAGATAGTAATTTTCAGAGAGAGTTTCAAGGTCCCCATTTTTTGGAGGATTACATTCTCTTTATATAGGGCCTTCTTTCAGTTTTTATAACTTCTCCGGATAAGCATAACTTATCTGGATAAGTATACTTGGTTATTTTAACTACTGTTGGTTTCAACTTCCGGTCGGTTGTGGTTCGTTTCTTTCGAACCGCAGGAGTTATTAGGAATTTATCCCATGGGTGGTTACCAGTTATTCGGGTAATAATACCCATCAATTATATTACATAAAAATGTTACAAAATAAACCTAACTGATACATGATTCAAATTAAATATGAAAGTTTAGATAAAAATTTATAACCAAGTTAATGTCATTAGATTTGTTATTATGCTTGTCCACAATACTCTCATATTTTAAAACTATCCTATAAAATTTTAGATTATTCAGATGGGACTGATTGTTGGATCCTATTCTAATTAGATCTATTCTAATATTTCAAGGTATCTTCAATTTTAGAAGATTAGTAGTGTAACTTCGAAAAAAAATTTAAAACTAACACATCAAGTTATTCACACAACTTTTACTCCCACATCTTTTAAAATAATCTCAATTTTTAGAAAATAAAAGAGTTTGATATTTTAAAAATCATATCGAATCACGTTTTTCTTCAGCATCTCCAATCTGAAAAGCCTCACATTAAAAACCCTTTCATTGTCATTGGATACCATCTCATCCCTCGGCCTTTCCTCTACCCCAACCGCAGCACCACCACGATAACTGTCCCATTGGGTGGTGGCAACTCTCACAACCGTCAGATCTGGCAGTTGCTGGTTCACAACCTCCGGATCTTCTGGTTACAACAAACTGTATCCAAATCTGACAGTAGCAAGGTTACGGCCGGTGGCTACTGTTGTGGCAGAACCGGCATGCCTCCATAGCAACCGCTGGGGTCATGTTCCAGTAAGAGAGCGAATTAGTAGAGAAGAAAGTGAGGAGAGATGCGGTTACATCTCTTCGTTTAATGCCTCTAGCCACCAGCAATCCGTCCACAAAAACCTCTCCAATGCTCAGCATTAAAACCGTGAGAACAGCTTGGCGTTCAAATCTAGTCACATAATTCACCCAAGAAAAAAGGAAAGCAGACGACTAACTAAAGACACATAAGCTCCATTACCAAATACTTGAGCCATGACAAAATGATTAGGAACCTTATTTCCAGGATTTATAATCCAAGATCAACCCAAAGCCCAATATAAACAAAGAAAAGAGGGACCTTATTTTCAGGATTCGGATCAACGAGTTCAACTGATAGGGATAAAATCGACTCGTTCACAGACTCCTGAGGTTTCGAGTAGGAAAGGAAGCCGTCACATTCGGGGTAGCATGGTGGTAGTAAGCTCTCCCTTGCCGTCGGAAAATTCCTGTCAAGACAGAAGCATCATGTCAAAAGCTGCTAATTTTGTCCTAAAATGGACACAAATACTAGCTCCCTACCATTTGTAATACTCTTTTTCTATAATCATTATCATTTTGTTGGTTTCCTTCAAGATTTGTCTATGCAGTGTGCTAAGTAACAAAAAGGGTTCAGAACTGTGTGATAAAGTAGCCATTTGTCACACCACATTATACATAAGCTGTCCGTGTCAGATTTGTTTCTGCTCTACTATCAGAATGCTTGCTAAGGTAAAAATTCTACTGGCATGGCTAATGGAAAAATTACAAACACCATAGCACGGCATAATTACAAGTTCCTCAATCTGGATTTCCATTACCCAGACCACAAAACAAGGCATAACAGATACAAACTTCACCTTGTCATTTTCAGCATGAATGGTCGGCAACTTTGTTCATTATATGATTCTCTATCGAACAAAAAGGGGTTATTATTCTTACACCATGTTTGGGAGTTTGGCAGAAGGGAAAGGAAGAGAATGAAGAGGAGGGTAGAGTTGACGATATCAAGAACACACTGCCCACCCACCCAAAAGAACAAAAAAAAAAAAAAATGGAAGAAAGAAAAAAAAAAGACTGAGTACAGAAAACATGCTTAGAAAAGAACGAATCAGCGTACCTCCAAGTATTTATTAAGCATTATTGTAGTGCTGAAATTAAAGCCTTTGACTGGTTCACCTTTCGTATGAGACTCATGAAGTTGTTTCCTGACTTGAGAAGCCAGAGACTGCAATGGCATATAGAACAATTTTTTTTTTTTTTTTTTTTGCAAAGCTTGAAACTATAAAAATTACAATAGACAAAATGAAAGGGAAGTTATAGCAAATTCCTAAACAGACATTAGGGATGATGTAAGGTGACAATATACCTTGCCAAGTTCAACTCCCCACTGATCGAAAGAGTTGATACCCCAAGTGAATCCTTCCACAGCAATTCTGTGTTCGTAGATGGCCAATAACTGAGATGTAAAGGAAAAAATTACTTCACAAAATTAGGCCACATAAGCATAGCAATGTAGGTAACCATTCAAAAATAGGGCCAATAGTATGCGCCCGTGTTCAAAATTGGGGTGCAATTAATCGGGTGGGTGCAGATGATCTAGTGGAAAAGACAGACAAGGGAAAGCATAAACCCGTTCCTTCTCCAATTGTTCTCTCTCTCTCTCTCTCAAGTTTTCCATAGGCACAATTTGTATGACGTGAAGCTTGAATAGAAAGTCTTCTTTTGGGAAGTGGCAGTGTGATAACAAAAATTCATTTTTCACGACTCACCCTCACCACCATCATCTCCAGGACCACTATGCCGCACTTTTGTACATGTATATACATATATTATGCACATCCCAGTGTTTATAGGGGAGCGTGTGCACACCTACTGCATGGGCTATTCTAAGCCTAACGAGCACACGCAGAATCGCTCACAATAGCCAAATAGCCCATGTGACACTACCACTAGCACCCACTGAACCACCAACATTGCTGCCACCAACATCTTCATGCCACCAACACCACCGCCGACACAACCATCAACCACATTAGTTACCTCCCAAGCCACCAACACTCAACCACCCAAACACTGCTACCATCACCAACAAGGCAACAACACAAGCAACACTTCCAACCTTTAGTACTAGCCATTGATGCAAATATTAGTCAATACCGATAGGATACATATTGGCCAATATGTATCAGTATTGATCTCCCAATACCGCGACAATGTTGCGATAAATTTTCGTATTGGCTGATATGGTTTTATCAATTTATGAATTTCAAAATAAAATTCCGTTTGATATATCAATATTGATATATAATGTCCAAAATATCCAATACCGATATAACCCCAACCAACATGGATACCAATGCTGATATTTTCATCCATGCTACTAGCACTAAAACATCATCATGGCTACCAGGACTGTAGCTACAGCCGCCACAACCAACACAATCACCAGCACTATAGCACCCTACTACCACAACCGTTGCCACTCACCCACTATCTGCCACCACCATTCCCCTACTGTCACCACCCAACCCTTATTGCTACAGGCTTCGCTGCCATCACCATCTCCACTGCCATAGCCAACACCACTCCACCCACTATCCCCGACAATATATACAAAACACCACCCAACAACTGCACCACCAAAGAGGTGACCACATGGCAACCACTATTACCAGCATCACCACAAAAACTATCCCATCGGCACCATTTCCCTTGATCACCTGCCGGTAACATCTTATCACCACTATGGCGGTGACATGGTGATAGTGGTCGTATGAGAACATTAGGAGGCTGGTGTGAAAGTCTATGGTGAGACGTTACTTATGGAATTTTCTGGTTCAAGGCTGATGGATTTCTGCACCTTTTTCAAACAAGATGAAAGAAGAACTCTCAATATAATAATTACCACTTAACATTATTGCTGCATCAAACACATCCTTTGCTCCTTATTTTTGTCGACAGGGGGTGGAGGAAAATCGGATAAAGAGAGTTCCATGTTAAGTGTAAAATGATGCAGATCTTTTGTTGAGGAAACTCGTGTTTAACTGTCATTTATGGGTGGAACCGTGGGGGGGAGGCTTAGTAACTCATGTTTAACTTAATCGCTCAGTTTCTGTTCTATTAAATTCTCTGCTTTCTTTCTATATCAAATCCTGTTTTTCTTCCTCTGTGGGCCCCCTCTCTTTTTTAGTGGAGTTGGGGGTTCTTGCAAACACTAAAGCCTAATGGCACAAACTTGGAGCTTGTTTGGAAGCAAAATCAGTAAACATTCTTTAAAAAGTTTTAATAAGCCAGCGAGGCAATGGCTAACATTGGCATGCTTTGAATAAAGAATTTCCTTCCCTGCCTGCCTGACCTTCTGGCTTGACCCTTGGCCGTGACTCCTTCCTTTGCTTTGGTGCTATCTTCTAGTTGAGAAAGGCTGCTTTCTTTCCTAGTTCAAACCAACCCGGGAAAGATGAATCTAGCTCTAGTTATCTTTGCGCAAAGCCTTCTCTTTCTTTTTGAGTGAAAGAACCCGGTCTTCGTATTCGTAGATGTGAATCTCCCCCCTCTGCTCCGGAATCCAAATATGTATGCTTTTTAAATTGAAAACTCAGTCTTATTTCAGTTTTCAAGCTTAAATGGCACTGACTCTTCAATTCCAGTGCTCCCTCATTTGTGATGCATATGCGTGTTTGAAAACAAACTGAAATTTGAAATTAAAAAGATCATTGAAATACAAGGATAAAAGAAGCAGAACCACTCATTTTTTAAAGAGACTCACTTAACTTTGGTAATTTCTTAGGAAATCATTCAACCTAAACATTGAAAATCACTCAACCAATAGAGGACTTACTATTATTTTCTTAAGGAGATTAACTCACTTAACTTTTAATTACAATTCAATCTACCTAAGCTAAGGAATTAGCACTCTATATATATAGAAAAACTGCAGAAGTTGCTCATGAGGTTTAATTCGGCAATCTTCAGGATGAAGAGAAGCCTCCATAATCATCTTGGAACAAGATGAAACCTGCTTGTGCCAAGGAAGTTTCCACATCTGCTGCATGCGGTCTTTGAGGGACGAATGTCTTCTTGGAATAGGGAAGCCATATGAGTGACATTAAATGCTTTGCTTGGGTTTCTCTTCAGGTTGGGTGAGTCACCTGGGTCGGGTTCCTTGGGCAGCCTTTCTGGTTGTTAGTTATGAAGGCCCGTACTACATCATCTTTCCTCTGTTGGAAAAAAAGTCATCCGCTAGTTTTGAGCAATACATCATTCCATAATTTCGGTGGGAGCTATTGGGATCTCTTGATTTGAGCTTATGTCTCTACCACTCAATATTGGAGGTACGTACTAATGTAGAGAGGAGGAAAAAAGTAGAGAGAAGAGTAATATAGGGATAGAGACAAGAACAAAAATTAGATGGGTAGATATAAGAACAAAGACTAGAGGGGTAGAGACAAGAAGGAGAAGAAACCACTGGAGAGAGGAGAAATGAAGTCACAATTGCTTAATTACATTCGATTTATCAAAATATTCATTCATCAATCATCAATACCACTTCAAATAATAAAATTAAGGTCCTTATATAGATAACTCTAGTCCTAAGATAATTTGAAAATAAATATAAGTTCCTAACTAAATATGATAAAATTTCCTAAAATCAAATCAAATTAAATAAAGACAAATCAAATAAAATTGCAACATAATAAAATCAAATAAAATCGTAATCTTTCAAATAAAATAAAATTAAAAGGAATCAAAGTAAATATTTTCTAATTTGGTATAATTTGGATGTCCGCATCAATTCTACTCGAATAGCTGGAACTTGACTCTGTCGAGTTAAAACTTTAGTAGTGAACTTTCCATTCGCAAGCCGAGCAGCGGTGCAAGCGGCCACTAACGTTGATAGACATGTGGGAGGGGAGCCGAAATTGGACTAAGTTGCAAATGTCATCTGAATATGTGCAATCAAAAATATCATCTGAAGCTACATAAGAGAGGTTTTTTTTTTTTCTCGTCCTTTTTTTTCTCTCTCTCTTTTTTTCGACGCACCCTTCATCCTTTTTTTTTTTGCTTCTGTTTTCGCTTGTTGCCTTTTATCTCACTCGAGCTTCACAGCCCACTTCACACCTCGCACAGAGGGCAAGCGTGTGAATGCTCCACTCGCGGCGGCGGCGACAACGGCTTTTGCGCGGTCAGGTGAAGGCGACAGCGGCAGCGACACGAGTGACTTCAACGGCATTGAAAGCAACGTTGAAGATGATGACGAAGAGGATGGTGAGGAGGTAAAGACAACGAAGATGCAGACAGAAAATTGGCTCAACCCGATTCCAATTCGGGTCTTCTCTCTCGACTCCTTCTCTCGCTCTTTTTTTTCCTGAAGGAAGGTGAAAGCTTGGGTTTTGGATTGGGCCGTGGTTTGGCTTGACTTGACGGCGACTGGAGTGGTGGTGATTGCGGTGGTCAGTGGCGGCGTGGGGAGGTTGGTGCTCCGGCCTCTGGCGGTGATGGCTTCGGCTGGCTGCAATGGCCGCTTCGTGCTTTTCTGCCGTGGTGCTCTCTCTCTCTTTTTTTGACAGAGACAGTAAATGTCTCATTCTTCATCTACTACTTTCTTTTTTTTTCACAAATAGAACACTATTTNGATAAAACTTCCTAAAATTAAATCAAATTAAATAAAGGCAAATCAAATAAAATCGCAACATAATAAAATCAAATAAAATCTTAATCTTTTAAATAATATAAAATTAAAAGGAATTAAAGTAAATCTTTTCTAATTTGGTATAGTTTGGATGTCCGCATTACGTACCCTTGTAGGTAGTGATGATTCAAAACTTTATTTCATCGAAATAATAATAGAACAAATTTGGTAAAATGGGTTTGGACACATAATCACTCATGAGTTGGCAAGACAGAATGTGGAGCAGTATATTGGGAAGCTTTTTGGGCTCCACAGTGGGTATGTGGTTTGTCACGTAAACTTCCAGCAGTTGGATGTGGTGCCTTCGCATCAGAAAATGGTTAGCACTCACAGTTAGTTGGGCTTTTACGAACATTCCAATGGAAAGTTGAGTTCGACACTTTTCCTCAGTAGTTATTTCTTCTCCTCCTTTGGGTGAGGAGATATTGTCGGGTTGCAGAGGATCTTCACATCTCAAAACAATTATAAGAGCCTTCTCAAGGGTCTCAGTTTCTTCAATATTGACCAAGATAGGGTTCGTCGATTCATCCACAAAGGTGAATTGGGTGTTGTTTCCCTCATGCGAGTAGGCATGTGAAGTTGAACATTCCAGTTTAGCTCATCTGTAGTGGGATTGCAAAGTTCCTCACAAGACACGGATGATTTGGAATCCTTAACCGGCACACAAGTATCATCATGGTTGTCATGTTTGACAACGGTTTGGTTTGGAGCACCATTGTCACTTGACTCAGCCTCCATAACTGGCTCACAATTCCCCTCATTAAGCGCCCACTAGACTTGGGAATAAAGTCTGCCATTGGTTCAGCAGGGATATTATGAGGTCACAAGGTCCTCTTTCGTTCGTTGTTGATGTTTGATGTTTGGTTTGACTTTTAGATAAAAAAATTCCTCTTTTAAATTAGGATGGGAAGGTAATCAAGAGGTAAATACCTCTCATCAAGCTTTTCCTTCATCTTGGTCCAAGTAGTGACTGGGGGATGTGTTCGTCTTTTGTGGATGTCTGGGTAGTGTTGTCACCAAGCCAAGGCAGTTCCTCTAAATATGGCAGCGACAAAAATTGATTTCCTCTCATCTGTAATATTTTTTCCGATCAAAATAAGAGTCCAGGGAAAAATTCCAGTCAATGTCGACTTTAGGATTATGCTTGCCATCGAAATTAGGAATACCATCATAGGTGATTTTTCTTAGCAACAAATATTGGCTGTCTTTTGAAACTTCACAGAGCAGCAACCTCTTTTAGATTTTGTCCTGCTTTTTTTGCACATAGGAGTTAGCTCATCCCAATTCACCAAATTCTTTTTCATAATTTATTTTGGCCATGGCAATACTTCTTCGTTCATGTCTTATAGACACACAAGCCATAACCCTCTTTAATAACAAATGATGCAGATATATGTTTGAAGACAAATTGAAAATCAGATTTAAAAATAATTGAAAATATAATGACAAAAGTTGGGGAATCACTCACCCTTCAAAGAGACTTACTCACCTTTGATAGTCTATTAGAGAATTACCCAATCTATGTTTTGAGAATCACTCAACTAACAGAGGACTTGCTACTCTTTTTTTAAAAAAATTAACTCACTTTAATTTTTTATTACAATTCAACCAACCTAAGCTAAGGAATTAGGAGTCTGGGACAAATAGAAATTGCTCGTGAGGTTTGATTTGGCAGACTTTGGACAAACAGAAGCCTCCACAACCATCTCGGAATGAGATGAAACCTGCTCGTGCCAAGGAAGTTTCCACATCTGCCACATGCTGTCTTTGAGGGACTAATGCGGGATGAATGTCGTCTTGGAATGGGGAAGCCATGTGAGTGACATTAAATGCTCTGTTTGGGTGTTCCCTTCGGGTCAGGTGAGTCACCTGTGTTGGGTTCCTCAGGCAGCCTTTCGGAGGGTTGGTTGTGAGGGTCCATATAGCTTTGGAGTTCTTTTCTTTTCTTTTTTTTTTTTTTGGAAAAATTATTTTGATTTTTTGGCCAAAATTGCCAAGTTAGACAAAAGGCCAAAGCAACCCCAACCCCCCAAAAATGTAATCAACAACAAAACAAACAATTATAACTTTCGAACTTAAATTTGTCAATGATAAAACACCATCTCAAGTGTAATGGAAACCATACACGACGATAGCCCTTTTAGAATCATGTTTTGTGGGTCTTCAATTTTTATGCATATATTTAATGCATTTTCTATTCATTAAAATGTAATCATTTTCCATTTGTAAACGTACATCCTAGGAAAGTAAACGGCAGGCAAAAATGTAAAAATTACTAAACATAGAAAATTCTAGACAACAAAAATAGTCAATTAACTTTATGTAATAAACAAAGTCCTACTCACCAAACAGGAATAAAATATGATGCATATAAGCGCCCTTGCAGTGGAGGGGCTGCAATCTGCTCTAATACAGCTAATTCTAATTAAATGGTCCCAATTAACTCTAGGAAAAATAATCAATGTCCTACTCACCAAACAGGAATTACCCATGACACATTCCTTGTTACCAAAAGAATTAGCACACAAAACTGCTCTGGCTGAGAACAACAGACAAATTTAAATTTTCTGGCCACATGAAAAATTAAAAGATCTATCCTTCGGAAAATGTAACTATTAAATTGCAGTTTTGGCGTCATTAATCTCATCAGAAAACAACTATAAGTCACCGGGTATAGCATCAGGTACATCAACACCCTCATTAATTCCTAAGTTATGATAACATTGGCTATTGATTATTTTAATCAAGGCTAGACAGTGGAATAAAAGAATCAAACCTGTCCAATGTTGTAAGCATTCAGTGATGGAAGAAGAAGGCTCAGAGAAGGGCGATTGCCAATGAAAGTCTGCTTAAAAAGAAGCACAATTATTAGAGCACTCATAAGAAGTCACTACTTCCAACAGATGCCACCATGAACAAACCCCAACATTTTTACCTTGTGAGGGACAAGATGCTGAGGCACATTCTCCTTCTGCAACTCTTCTGGAGTCTAGATAAATGAACAGAACTTTAGTCAGATATCCAAACATTAATAGTGGAACTGCAAAGGACCTCAGGGCAGGTAAATCAAATTCTGACTTTTTTGTAAAAATCTCCAATCACCACGCAGGATAAAGAAAGATTGATGAAAGGAATCCGCATAACAGGACGACAAGCAGCTCACAATACACAAGCAAGTAGGAGTATCATAAATTACACTAAAAAGAGCTATATGAATTTGCCACAGCAGTACCATCACTTAACCACTGGAGTCAAAGAGAAGCCACTGAAATTTAATGAAAACATACAGCAAAAATTTGAATACTGCAAGAACTTTCCACTAGAGAGTATAAGCCTACCTTCCCATAGGCAAGGGCATCTGGCTGCGCAAAGAAGTTAGACATAAGCTCATCATGGTTAGTCACCAGTTCACCTGCAACACAAATTCATTGCCAACAAAAAAAGACAGGCAAAAACTAACAATCTGAACAACTTTCTGGTTTCCTCAATCATGTAAAGAGCAACCGAAATTGTTACTGAAAACTGCTGGATTATGGTAACCTTTGAGCCACACGGGTTGCTGACTCTTCACAACTCCTATAAAATCACAAGGAATGACACGGCCCTGAAACAATCAGTGACACAAGCCTTAAAGGAGCATTCACTCTCATCAGAAAACTAATCCACTCTAAGGGAATGAAGGCAGCACAAGGATAGAACGTCCATAATAAAGCTTACAAGTAAAGAATCATTAACAAGGAAGAAGCAATAGAATGTGGAAAAGACATCAACAAGAACAATCAAAGCAGGCAGAAATGAAGTAGTGGAAAAACTTCATTGTATGTCCTTGATGGTTGAATATTTATCCTATTTTATCATTTTTCACATTAAAAGCATTTTATAAGATATCCAACTATTAGTAAGGTTGTTTCAATGTGACTAGGAGATCGTGTGCTCGAACCACAAAAACAGCCTTGCTGCATTACATAGGC
This sequence comes from Nepenthes mirabilis, assembly GCA_025585075.1. NCBI lineage: Eukaryota > Viridiplantae > Streptophyta > Magnoliopsida > Caryophyllales > Nepenthaceae > Nepenthes > Nepenthes mirabilis. Next base: position 15,446 of record JAODPA010067937.1, on the reverse strand, counting down.
AACATTGTGTAAATCTAACACTCCCAAGATCCCACAAGCCTTGCGCACAGGCCACCCTATTCACCAATTAGTCAGTCAACTCACCAGCTGATTATGACTTTCCAACTTTTTATGCTACATGCGCTCCTTCCGTCATTACTTCCCTTGAAATATGGCAAATATGGCAAAGAAAACCACAGCCACAGAATTGCCATATTAACTTATCTTTTGACAGGTATAAAGTACTTTAGACAATATTGTCAGTTGCTTAAAACAAACTGCCCAACATTTTTCTCAATCCCAGTATGCAGATCATTTTGAAACTGACTAAACAATCACACAGTCTGCTACAGTAGTTGGGTCCCAATTCCTAACAGACTCAAGGGAGAGAAGGCTGCAGTGGACAAAGTGGTTGTTCTACTGAAGAAAGAGGACTGAATAGATGAGAGCATGAAAAGAAACGCTGAAATTCCACAACATGGAACATCGTTGACGGCATCAACTCTCAAGGGAAAGTTAAATGAGTTGCATCCATATAGGGTGTGGGGATAATTGTACCCCTGCCTAGTCCCTATCAAAGAAAATGATGGATTACAGGATATATATAACTTTGTGAGAGGTATCAAATGCTGATAAACCGGATGAGTTGGAAGAGGATGAATGATGTCCTGCTGCCTGTTTACTGTTTAATGACACAAGGGAAAGTGAAGGATGAGAAATCCAAATTGGAGAATCCTGCTGGTGAAACTCTACAAAAAATCAGTGGGGTTGAAATACTCAACCTTTAAAACAGCCATATGCAGGTGTGGAATGTGGGGTTCAAACTCAGAGATCTGGTCTAGATTATACGACAAGTGCAGCAGCATCAAAGACTAACTTCCTTGCTTCCACTGCATGGAGAGGCAATGGACTTAATAAATCTGCTAAAGAGAGGACTATGATTCTTTGCTCATGAAGGACCATGGAAAACGATGGATTATTGCCAAACCATCCAGATGTATTCAGATTTAGGACCTTGGAGTGGAAAAGGAGGCCATAGATGATCTTGATATGTTGATTAGTTCCAAGTACATGAAGTGAAATTTTACCAATTCGATACAAAATAATGAAACAAGAGACTATAAAAGAACAAGTAATTCCCACAAATATATACAGTTACTTTAGATCTATGATCCAAGAAAATGCAGGTACTAAGAATGATGTCATACAGACTTAAGGCCGATATGCTGAACTGGATAAATACATTGTAAATGATGTGCGAACAAAAAAATACTTACTAAATTAGAAAAAGGCTGATACAATCATTATTAGACCAACTCAGTTTTAGGGATCAAAATGCCGAGGGCATTAAGAACATCATAAATAAAAGTTAGTGGAAATAAGTATGCTAATAAGATGGATGAGCCATATAACTCCAAGAAAAAAAATAGGAAATAAAAAATCCATATTCAAACACAAAAATGTAGGTTATAGGATGCAGCAGTGAGAACAAGTGATTGTGCTGTGGTCAGAAGTGACAATAAAGGAAGAGATACACCTATTAAAAACTAAAATAGGGTAACAAAAAGAATTTAAGTTTGCTTTTATTTTCGGATGATGCCATTCTGAATCGACCCAATTGAAAGATTCACATACCCAACTCTATATAATGGAAGTGGGATTTGTTGTAGTTGTTTACATGTTAAGTGGATCAAATCGTGTAATCTTTGGTTAGCAAGGTTCATTACATTTTGTAATTAAGCTTGTGGAGTCCTGTCAAACCATTTAATAATCACAGTAATACTTGTCCGTCCAAACCCACTAACTTTGTGTCAGGTTCAGATTGTGCTGCTGGTCATGCCAAAAGCTTAATCAATGAAAAGTTTAACAAGCTTTCTCAGTACCAGCTCAACGGTCACACTCGTAGATTAACTATTGGGTCACCTCATTACTATCCCAGCAAATTTAAAATAAACTACGTTAAAATAACAAGATTGACATAAAGCCACGTAACATTTGCCTCTCTACAGTATGAGAAGTTATGACTTCGTAACAAACATGACCCACCGATCAAATTTCTGCACACATTTTCCTAATCCTCAGGACCATTGAGTAATTTGTTTATATCCTGTTAATAATCTCCAAATTTCTAGATATTTATTGTAGTAATTAAACTTGATTTCACATTGTTGATGGGCTTGAAATTTTGAACAAGTCAATTCGATGCTCGGCTTTCCTATTTTATTGTGCTCCACCATTATTTTAACATGCAGATGTGAACATAATGAGCAGTCCACTCTGTTTCACCTTATTCCTCTAGCACTAGTTTGAAAATTTTGGCTCACGTGAAGTAATCAAAGCACTTGTGTCTTAGCTCATTCATGCTTAAAAATAATTTAACATCCCATGCAAAGGACAATAAACTGCTTCCAACTATACATATCAAAGTTACCTCTATTAATGCACCCCTGCGAAGAGATGCATATACAAGTTTTTGATTCCCCATGCTTGTACCAACATTGCATTTAGAAAAAAGAAAAAGAAAAACAACACCCTGAATTCCCACTACTTTAGTAAGATTAAAGCATCTATGGCATTTTGATGCAAGGAGGGGGCATGGGGGGGGGGGGGAAAGGAAGAAGGAAAAAGGGGAAAGGGAAGAACAGTGAAGGATATAGAGAGAAGAGAAGCAAAGATTACTAGAAAGAAGAAAGGACAATTACAATTTTCAATATCAGTTTAATTTTATTAATGGATCCTGCAACAATACAGTTAGATTGGTTCAAAAATAAGATCAAATCGTCCCAACTCGATCAGAGTCTAGAGTTAATTAACTTTCCTAAGTTTGGTAGCTCTAAATTGGAAGTTGTTAACAATAAGATCAAATCGTCCAAACTTTGCTGTCTACAAAATTGTGAAACTTGATTCTAGTTGTTACATGTCTGCACAAAAAGAATTTACCTGATGGATTAGTTGGTAAAAGCTGTGCTGACCATTCGTCCCAGGTTCACCAAAGTCAACTTCACCAGCTTCAAAAGGAAGTGGCACCCCATCTATTGAGACTCCCTTTCCATTACTTTCCATGCTGACCTAAACAATATGACCTTAGATGACTAAATTTAATAATCAAAATTCTTAGAAGGAGAAGGCATGATAAACAATTAGAATATCCAGTTATAAACAAGCTGAATGACAAATATGAACTTGCCTGTTGAATATGGGGAGCAAACTTCTCCAGTGCTTGAGAGTAAGGCAAAATGGCCTACAGGATCATAAGGTACTACTGTGAAGGAGAGCTACAAAAGAACATACTTTTTGATGGGCACTAAAAGAACAAAACACAAAAGCCAGAATTATTAAGTCTCTATTATCCCATTAACTAGTACTTACTCTTGTTGGATATCCAAGAAACGATACATTCCAAACGCTCAACAAACCTAAGAGTACCTGAATCACCAATGTAATGTTGATAAACATGTCATAATAATTTGAGTACTGGAACATTTGACTCACTCTATCATGGAGGAGATTAGTCCTCGAATTCCATGGATAAGACTTAAGATGTGAAACCAATCAATGCATTACTAAACATATAAATGGGAAATGTCCAGTGAAAGATGAATTGACAGAACTGCATCCACCGAGGCAATTCACTGGTATTAGAAACTACTCGTAGAATCCTATTCAACTGCATATACACAAAGTAGAGACAAAAAATCTCACAAAGAATGCTGGTAAACATAACTCACTGGAAGATTTTTCTGAAAGGGTGCCGAATAGAAATGTTGATCAATGCTTGAAGCTCCCCTTAGAAACCTTAAAGCAAGACATCAGAAAGGAACCATGCCGTTAATACCATAATAATGCTGCAGAATGTAAAAGGCACGTTATTGGATCTCATCACTTTCCCAAATCTCCCCTGGGTTTAACTGTTCTTGGTTAAATAAGTAGAACCTGTCTCCTAAAATCAATGAGGCATGTTGAAAAGCATTAAAATACAAGATCACTTAAGACTTTTGATAATGGGAATTATTGTTTCGAAAGATCGTGTCAAAGAAACTGATAATCCAAATAACACCTTGTCCCCAATGTGAGCATGAGAGGGAAGAAGATTGCAGTCTGTCAAGAATGTATAACCTTCATACACATTTGTTTATAATACATAGATAAGGGAACTCATACAACAGTTTATGCCACTAAGCACTGAGGAAGCCAGGTTAGAAAAAATTCTGCATATTATTTAGGGTTTGACAGCCCCAGCCCTTTACAACCCACCCCACCCAAAAACGTTCCAACCTAACAAAAGGGGAAGGGAAAAGAGACCACTGGGATTTTGGGTTTTCCTAGGCATATAATCTCAAGCACAGTTGAAATTCAACCAAATCAAATTACACTCAATTTGCCACCCCGCTTTGTTCAAAGGAGACAAGTTGAGGCCAAAATCTAATCCATATTCACAAATGTCTGCTACAGGGATGCATTTTCTAGTTTGGTTGAGAGTTTACTTCAGTAGGAGCCAAGAGGAATTCCAAAAGGTCTGTTGTGCTGCTGAATGAGATAAAGGCCTATCCTTGTGGGTTTTCACTTCTGGACATGAGCATTATAAGGCTTTTAAGTTGTTTGAAGAAATAATAAAAGCAGGAGATTGGAGGAGCTCATTGCTACTAGTTGCAAGAATAAGGTTTGCAGAAGTAGAAGGGTAGAGAATTGGAGAGGCTTGAATGGAATATGTATCAGAAAGGAGAAAATTCAAATTTACAGAGATTGGTCATAAATTTTATATATGGGTGATCCCTCCTTGGTATCACTTTGAGAACGTCCTTAATTGGAATTAAAAAAAGCTTCCTTTTCCACTCATCTGAAGCTAAGCTTAACCAAATTAAGTTACTCATAACACCAAACTTGTTTTCGGTTTCCTAAATCCCATGTGAGCAAGTTTGTTCACTGTCTAGTGTCTACAGCAAATCAGGGTCCATAATAGGATCCACGACTGTTAAGATAATGAGTAATACAAATCAGGGTCCATAACACCAAACTGGTTAAGTGCTATCTTGGGGAAGTGATTTCGCATATAGTGTGATTATTTTCCATATAAAAGTTTGATTTCTCAAAAAAGAAATACTAGTTACGGAAGGCAGAATACTAAATTTGGAATGTAGTAAATGAAACTCCATGTTTATGCTCCTTAACCAGTGTCCTGAAAAAATAAAAAGAACATCTGACAGAAACTTATAAACAATGCCTGGCCATACTTCTCAACCACTGGAAAACCGTATTGAAGAGATAGAGGGAGCACCCCAACAGCACTGCAAACTGCAAACAGTAGCTCAGGGATCAGTGTATTATAAACAATAAGGCCTTGCAAAGAAAGAGAAATCAACCCACCACTATACCGGCCCCCAACCCAGTCCCAGAACGCAAAAGCATTATTAGGATCAATGCCAAACTTTTCCACAAGCTGCATGAAAGACCAAAAGCACATCATGAGTACAACATAACAGATACAATGTCCAGTAATCCCTAGTAGTTTTACATCTTAAATGCTCACTTATTGTTGTGTTTGCAGAATGAAATCTGATGTGACACATTGCACAAATGGAGTGGTATATGGGGAGGTAAATCAGATGGACTAGACTTTATCACCCAGGAATGAGAAACAAGAATTCATTGTTCATGCACTCGCATCATCCCAGTGTTAAACCTCAACCCAGTGTTAAACCTTGCAGGGCTGTTCAACAAAAGACTGGTGGCAACGAAAAGATTCCCCAGTGGGACCTGGGGGAACTTGCTACTCAAGAAGGAAGATACATTTACAAGAACCCTCTAAAGAAATATCCCCAAACAAAATGTCACCCTAGTCCTAATTTTCAGTAGTTTCCATTTAATTATGTGTGTGATCCATGTCTGAATATTAAGGTTGGCTTAAAGAATGGAAATTTGAGGAAAAATTTAACATTAAGCATGTCCCTAAAAGATATTGAAGCTTCACTCTTTTTAGCGATTCAAGCCACTACTATTTTTGCTTGATTTTGTGATACGGATATCATGGATGAAGAGATTTGATTTGATTTTCAATTAGAAGAAATTTGATTTGATTTTTCATTTAATTTTATTTTCAAATTAGAAGAGATTTGATTTTATTTTCCATTTGATTTTATTTTCAAATTAGCAGAAGCTAATTTTATTTGATTNTGGCTGTCCGATGAGATTCTATATGGATTTTTTATTTGTCGGGTCCTATATATTTAGTTTGACACGCCCGGATTTTTGCGGCTTAGTATGATTTATTAAATTTATTTGGGATTTTAAATTTTATAAATTATAATTAATTATTTAAATTGATCTAATTTGTTCGGGTTCGTGACACACAATGTTAAATTAATAGGGAATATAAAACATTTAAGATTCTGAACCGAGGCACCTGTTACTCACGCTAGAATCCCAGCTCCCTTTTTGGAAGCTCAAAACTGGTGAATCATGAAATGGGACAAAGCCCTAAATGAACAGTATATCTACAACATCAGAGTTACCAGAACTGTCATATCCAGTCTTCTGCTAAGCCATAAAACTCAATAAACGGGTCACTTTAGGTTTTGGCAAAATAAAATAGGCTGAAACTGAAATCAGGTCCAGGACAAGCTTTAAGGATACCGAACAGTATGCTTTTTGCAAACCCAAAACAAGACAAACCGTGCTAACTCCTAGAATAGTATATTTTTCTGTACATGAGGCACAATTGTAGTTATCCAAATCATAAAATGGACAAAACCCTAAATCAATAGTATATTCATCACATCTGAGTTATCCAAACTGAGTCATATCCAGTCCCCTTATATTGCCAAAATGCCAAATATGTAGGTTTTGCCAAACTATGACGGGCCAAACTCAAATCAGGTCCAGGAAAGGATTTAAGAACACTGAACATGTGTATACTTTTTTGCAACCCAAAACTAGAAAAACCATGCTAACTACTACCTCTTGTTAATCTTCCAGCACACGTGACACAACCTCCGCCTCCTTGCTTTACGATGCCTATACGTCACTCCCTTTTCTATCAAATGCAACCTCTGTGATATATTGGACAATAAGTAGTAAATGACCATTGATGCATTTGCTTACCTTCCACAAAGTGTAGAACCTTCAATCCCCCGCTTTATGTTCTAACATGAGAAAGTGGGGTAAGGGGACTTAAAATGGACCTTAAGGGTGTTAAAAAAATCAACTTGACAACCTGAACCGAACTACCAAAAACCAAACTATAAAATCAGCTATAGGTAACCGTACCGAGTGGTTAGGTTTTGCTTTGGGGTATTCAAATTTTTTTTGGTTTCAGTTTGGTCCCAGGATAATGGTATTTGCCCAACCCAACTGATATATAAAATATTTTTTAACATGAAAATACATGAGCTTTAAAAATATCCTTTAAGAATATTTTATTAGTCGAAATCAAACTCATCTCATATTTGAAGTTTTAATATCGTCTTTGTGCGATCTTATTCTTTGAACTTATACTTCAAAATAAATGTTACTTATTCTTTGATATTTTCAGTGAAGATTTATACAGAAACAGAAACAAAAAAACAAACCAATCCAGTTTGACAGGTTATCCAATCAAGTAGTTAACCGATCAAACCTATTTACTTTCGGTTAAAATATTACCAAACCGTTAATACCAATTCTATTTACAGACCACTTCACAATTGGGCAATGAACCGTGAACACCTCTAATGGACATCTATGGGATGCACACCCAAGTCTTTTGTTCCCTGCCATTTAACTCGTAAAGGTACTGCTCATATAACAAAAAGGAAATTCGCAGCACAAGGTTGTGGGATACCAGACTTTATGATTATTATTATGGAATGTAATGGGGGTGTGACTTCAAAACCTATGAATGCTAGTTAGTTTTGGTTACCACAACCCACTATTTACCCCTCCCCAACCCCCACCCCCACCCCCAAAAAATAAACGTAAGAACATGTATGTAATAATAATACACACGACACAAGCAGATATAGACGTGCACATGCACATATATGTCAGGTTCTTCGAAGTGGATTGATGGCCAAAATCCAAGATATGGAAAAACACCGTGTCTTGAACTGTAGGTTTGGTCAAACTTAATTCTTTGGTCAGGCTTTCCAGTTCCAGCTATCTTTCAGTTTTAGCTATTTTTTACCCACACTCAGTTTCTTAGTAATATTTTGCAACCAAATAACAATTGGAGATGAGCCTTATCATCTGGCAAGTGACCATCACTAATATGTACACATCCCAGGTGTGGTTAGTGAGAAGTTCAGTAACCGCTTGTAGGAGTTTGTTTATTAAGCTAATAACAAGTCCAAATATTCTAGCCTCTTTCAATGATGAACCAAGCTCAAATGGGAGTGAGCTGTGCTCACAATGAGTCATTTCAACTTGTTTAGTAGCTCTTTTTATGATGTAATTACTCACATTATCCATTAATGTCTCCTTGCTATAGACTTAAGACTAACTGGGCTAGACACATTTTATTTAAGATGTGGGTTTTGAACTCATTTTGATCTACAACTCTAATATACAGAATTGCACGGAAAAGTGCTTATTGCCAAGTTTTAAATATAAACCAAACTACAGATTTAGTCCTAATTATGACTAGTTTTTAAGTAATCATTAGGCCTAGAGAAGAAGTTCTAACTCATTAGTCAAATGAAGTAATCTGAGCATGGTAATTAAGGTTAAGTTATGCTCAAGAGCCTAAAAATTTTCAGCTCAAGTATGTTCACTTACAGCTTTATGCTCAAACACCACAAAATTCCGTTCCCCCCTACCTACCTTAATCTGTTCCCCCCTACCTAGCTTAATCTCTTCCCCCCTAAAAGGGGAAAATGGGAAATGGGAAAAGGAGAAAAAAATGAAGCACATAAAGTCGGATTGCAGCAAAACCAATGCTCAACATCCAGCAATTAAAGGAGGAGGATACCGTGAGATTAGTACTAACAGCGACCATGTGTTTCGAAACAGCTGCAGGCCTGAAATAACATATTGATAGGTGTCCGTCACAACCACAAATAGAGGATCCCAAGCCAGGAGGGGTTATTATTCAGTATCCTGGATGCATCCTTGAAGAATATGTATCTACTATATTTCACACCAAGAGACCATTAATGACACCATAATGAACACAAATCTTCAGAATGATATAGCACAGCATATACGTCCTTCATAATGTGATCGAACTGATCAAGTCATGTAGGAACAAAGTACAAGTCCATCTCTCTGTTAAGATGTTAATACAACATATATTTCCTGAATGGCATTTATAATTTCATCTCTATTGCAAAATACGCAATGGGTAAGGTTATTCTGTTGTAACATCAATGCCACATTCAAATGAGGAGATTGTCTCCATGCAGTATGTATAAGGATACGACTGCATAAATTTCACCTTGCACATATAATGCATTGTGGGAAGCCCCATGTAGTGGGTCTATTGCAAATATCACGTATTAACTGCAATAGGTTTGTCTGTAATCTGTATTGTTCCAACAACTACAGCCACCAACTATAAAGTCTAAAACATTCCTATCCCCAGCATTTTTAGAAATTAGTTTCATCAAGATGCTTTAATATGAAGATTATTGCCATGAAGACACTACTGACCCAAGAGCAGTTGAAATCCATTCTCTCAACGTCCTAGCATTCAACATAGTTTCTGCCGTTGTAAAAGTCTTTGATACCACCACAACTGCAATTAAAAGAAACAAGAGCAGGAATCACAGCTTCATCAGAGAACTAATAAAATGAATGATATATGCGCAAAAAGATTCCTATTGCAAAGTATGTCAAAATGATGTGGCGACACATGGATCAAAATATCAACAGATAATCGAAATACTAGACGCATCATAATATATTGGCCAATACTATAAAAATTCATAATTTTTTCAAGGTTTCCTCTCTCCTCATTGCAGTACTGATTCTTGCGGTTCCTCTTTCATTGAAAACTTTCTTGTTTCTTCAAATCCAACTAAATCAAAACATGCCCAAGGCTTAATCAAACAACTAAAGGCAGAATTCATCTTCCAAATGAATAGGATTTGTAGCAGATTGGAAATTAAGGCCAAAAATTTTCATGAAAAACTAATAGTGAATTTTCATTTTGATCCACTTTTTAATGTTTTTCCTTGATTTAGCTTAAAGTTAGTGTTTCTAACCCATGTCTATTGGATTTTAGGTCCAAGAGCACAATTTGATTTCTTTTCTTTTTTGGATAAAAACTGAAATCAAACGAAGTTCCAAATTCATTTAGAAGGTAAAATTAATCCGCTCAAATTTATATTTTGAATTTGTATAATAGTGTTGTATAAGCTTAATTAGACATGTTTTGTGATTGTTAATTCTGCAATATAGATTTTTTCCTGAACACAATCAAAAATTTAAAATATTAAATTAAATAGCATACCTTGATAATATTATGCTTAGGATTTAATGAATTTATTCTCAGAAGCCCAAATGCATGTCTTATTGATTTTTTAATTTTTATTAATTTTTTATTTAATGACAACATTTAATAACTACAAATATGAATTTTAATTTTAGTTGATGTTAAACATCTTAAGATCATGCCTGAGGTCTGACTAAATTGTTCTTAGAAGCTTAATTAATATGTTTTGGAGTTTGTTGTAAAATTTTAATTATTTTTCTTGATTTCAAAAATTAAATCTAAAAATTATTAATTTGAAATTTTAAATTGTACTTATAGGACTAAGATGATCTCTTGGGTTCACGATTGGAGTAGTGAGAGAAATCCTACTAGATGGATAAAGTCAGACTAGCTGAGTTAGAGAGAGTTAAGCAAGGGGTGGTGCAGCAGTCAGAGGGCAGAGTAGGGGGAGAGGGAGAAATGATTATAGCTTTGCAACTCCCTTGAACATTGGATCTAGTAGTAATGTTGCATGGAATGGGGTTCGTATGAGGATGATATATTTTCCTTGGATCTTGATAGTACCATGGCGGTGATGAGCCTGTATCTCTTACCACTGAACCAACTGGTCGTCCTTTCTCACCTTATTTCGGAAATCACTCAAATGCTGCCCTATAGATTTTTTCTTGCAGGATTTGGGATTTCTATCCTAACCCTAGTTTCTTTCTGGTTATGGATATGGACCTCCTCCCTGGATACTATAGAGCATCTCTAGCACAATTTCCAACCCTTCATAGACAACCCTGGGAGCCATTTTCATGTATCCTCCTAAGTCTAGCAAGGACCATTCAGGCCTTCGCAAGAGTTTCACCAATAGTAATGATGAGGATGCTAGTGGTTTGTTCAAGTATTTTTCAATGATCAAGGATGAGGAAGATATCAATCTCAATCGTCAAATCCAAGCAACAACAGAAAGGGTTTTACCAACGATTTATTGTGATTTAAGTTGTTGATTCCTTGGAATAAAGTTAACTCTTCAATATGCAAAAACATTATAAAAGACGGTCAAATTTTAATATATATATATATATATATATATACACACACAGACACACACACCAACAAAATTGCATCACATCTGATACTAAAATGTATCATCTCTAACATTAGCAACTAATATTGATATTGTAATACATATGCAAACACAATCCAGGAAATCCACAAGTACGCTTTGACCAAGATTGCGGCAATTTTGGAACAATGCACATCATTTTGGATATCTTTGGAATGTAATGTTCTGCACATATAAAACTGTCCAAATGTGTAAGGTTCAATCAAATAATGCACAATAAGTGTAATTTACCAAGAGTAGTCTCAGGATTCAACCCGGTGATATTTCTAGCAACATCAACTGGGTCAACATTTGCAAGACTGCATCATACGCAAAGGAGATATTAGACTGGACATCAGAAAAGCATACAATTGTAAGAAATGACTAAAGCACAATATACAGTTATAATAAGACATTTAAAGAAATTCTGTGTCCATCTTTTGACGAACACAATGTTCAAGTATCAATTTATTCAGCCATGACAATTTTTCCTAAAGCAAATCATGGGCCAGTTCACTCTAGAAATCATCGTACAAGGCATTAGCATTCAATCCAATCCAACACTGCCGCAGTTATTGTCAAACATTGTTTGAAATATAGGAAATCCCTAGTATTCATGACACACCTCCTTTTCTTGACCTGCAGACTATATGTGTGATAATCTCACAAGATTATTTGCATATACAGTCCTAATTAAAAGAAAGCTTCTACCCGTACAAAACACCATATGATTCAGTCTCATGGTATTTTTTTTTTTCTCAAATAGAAAGAATATTGCTGTTTAAGTGATATCAACAGTTATGGAAATATTATCCATAAATTGAACAGCAAAACTGCACCGTGAATTCTAATTTCTTTTTGTGCATCATATCAATTTCTGTTTACAGATAGCCATGGTCTCCCTGCACACTTTCTCTAAAAGTTGTATTGTAGTATTTGCATGAGCATGATGTAGAATAATCAAAGAACAATGACAAATATGCCCCCTTGTCAGGAACATTCTCAGAAGCCAAAATAACCTCCTTTTTGACAGCATGTCCCCTCACCAAGAAGAAAAGATTTTGCAAATTACCTATCTTCTAATTGTGACAGACACACACACACACACAATCTTTGTTCTACATTTTTTTCCCCTTTTACAGCACTCTTTGAGTTGTAAATACGAGCATAGAAATCTTTATTTGGTACTTCCACACAAGTTAAGATCCATTTTGGAGGTCAGAATGCAATTTGCGTGATAATTAACTAGAGGGCAAGAGATTCATAATGCAACTATTCAACTGAATAGTTTTACAAAATAACAATAATGCAAAACATTAGTGCATTAAAAAGAAGTTCCCCGCAAGTTAGATTTAGATTGCCCCAACTGAGAAGAAGTATAGTCAATAAATGTATACTCACAAGCGCAGTTGACGGCTTCCAGCACATTCAATAGCCTCTGGATCTGTGCTTTACCAAAAAGTTCAAAATTCACTGAAGTATATTGTAATATCACATGAAAACCACTAGAAGATGTTAGAACAGAATGAAAATCAGCATTTGATGCAGGGCTGCCTTGCACAACCTGTCTGAAGAGCTGTATGTACAAATAAAGGTCCAAGATAGCTGCCACCAATGCCAATTGAAATCACGTCTTTTAGTGGTTTTCCTGTGACTCCAACCTAACAACATATACCTGTTTGTCAGTGTTTATCCAACCAACATCTCATCAATGAGTCTTAAAAAAAATTGATACATTACCCAGGAGCCATTTCGAACTTTCTCAGAAAAATCATGGATCTGGTCCAATACTTTCCATACATCTGGGACAACGTTTTTCCCATCACACCATATAACTGAATCTCTTGGTGCACGGAGAGCAACATGAAGCACAGACCTATTCTCTGTTTTATTTATCTGAAGGCACCACCAAATGCAAAGTCAAGATCAAATCCCTTCATAAGACATTACAGAGACAGATCTGGAATTCAGACATCTGAGTTGTAGATCGGATAAGTGTAGGTAGAGATGTCCTTGGCTGCAAAGAGCCTTTAAGAAACAGTTCTTCCATCCAACTTCACACAAGCCCACAAAATGTTAAGAAGATAAATCCAAACTTACATGATCTCCATTGTACATGCTAGCGATCTTTTCTTTGAGGTGTGCAACCTGCAGAACACAAGCAGCATAATGAGAGGCATGTTAAGATTACATATTCCTCACTCCAAGGCCTTAAAAACAGATGCCCCGACCCACCTCTGCCAATTTGAAGAGCTTATCCATGGTCTCATCAGTAGCACGCTGCCGTGAGTAATCCAACATCATGCCATCGAACTCACTATGAATCACATATCAACAGCAGTGAGATTATTCTCAACATTATTTAACTTAAAGAGCAAATTACATCCCTGTATTCACACACAACTCATAAGTTCCTCTAGAATTCCAGAATTAGACATCAGAGCAATATGCCTTGGGGATCCTTAACAACATTTAGGATGTTGGACGGAAAATATTTTCCTCAAAAATGTTCAACGCACTGCAAATTTTCCTTCATTGAGTTGATTAAGAATTTTTCCTTCAAAAATAATGTTCACAATTCGGCACAATGAAAAATTGGTGATGGTATGGTGGGAATGCATTAGTGGTGGTGACAATGGAGTAATGGTAGTGGTGTTGGGATGATGGCTTTGAAAGTGCTTCCCAATGAAGAAGGAAATACTTTCCTTCATTTTATGAAAAATCTTTTTCCATTGGAAGTCCTTTTGAATTCTCCTGTCTTGCCAAAGAAAGGGAAATGTACTCTAACACACCAACCAAACGGAGCCTTGCAAAAGAAATTGCAAGAGAAAGAAACAAGTTAAGAAGCGTACACCAACATCGACTTGCATCTCTCATTATCGCTCATCAGATGACGTAGATGAGTCCTGTTAATATCCTCGACATGCGCCTGAAAAAAGTATTACGCATTATTCAATCTATCAATTTCTAACACTAGCCTTAACTGCTCTTCATTTTACCAGTTAAGGAGAACAAACATAATTTTTACCTTCAAGTCTTGCCAAGCCTCCGTATGGCAAATCAGAGTAGACGACCCCATCTGCATACAAGTTTTTCCAGTATCAGTATTGATTAGGCCAACATATATTTAAGAAGAAACTAATCAGTTCATTCCAGATGAAGTTATTGAGAGAGTCTGATTGGCAATCAAAAAAGCACAACTAGAATGAATTAACGCTTAAAATTCAAAAGAGAGAAAAATTATAAGTCAATTGGTAATCCAGCGACACAAATAGAATGAATCAACGACTGACATTAAAAATCCAAACACTTCCGATTATGAAACACTGTCAGATCAAACATCAATAAGCAATCGACAACGATGGCGAAATTAAAATGTGACGTTTGATGTAGTATACATAATGTACTGATAGTCCAATCGGCAATCAAAAAACACAACTACAATGAATTTACGCCTAAATTCGAAAGATATAAAGATCGGAAGTCAGTCAGTAATCGAGAGACACAAATAGGCTGAATAAACGACTGACATTAGAAAACCCGAACACTTCGACTATGAAATACTGTCGGGTCAAACATCCACACAAGCAATCGGTAACAATGGAGAAAATGCAAGGTGAGTTTTGATGTAGTTTACATCTATACTGCGAGCTTTTCACAAACGACGGCTACTATCTTCAAGCTGTGGGCTGAAAATGGAACGGAGAAGGACGAGAGATGTGAAAAGGAAATCGGAGGCAGAATTTCCATCTTAAGAAGCCACGCGTCAGCATCACAGAATATGAGTTTGTGCAACTTTACAAAGCAGTAGCATCACTCTATTTTAAAAAAATAAAAAATGGAACAATGCTGCTGCATTGTCAAGCAACATTACTCCACTCACACCTAACCGTCCCGAGCTGACTAATACGGAGGAAATTAAATTGATCTTATAGTATACTTCCTTTAATTATAAAATATTAGCTTTTTTTT